>ML800186.1:91627-119196 GCA_009831015.1 Picea engelmannii
TTACAATGAGGCTCTAAGGGCCTTTTTAACATAAGTAAAATCCAAAACCCTAACCCCAGAAGATGAAAAGCCAAAAGGTTTGTGGGCCCCGATGGGGGTAGTTGATACGTCAACTTCCTAGGGGCGTAACTTTTGCATACGATTTCTGTTTGGGGCGCTCAATAGCTCGTTGGAAAGATCTATCCGAGAACTACAACTTTTGGGTGAGCAACATCGATCTACGATCCATGTTGCTCCCCGTTTTCTCAAAAAAACATCGTTTAGGGCCTCAAAATGGCCCCAGAAGTTAAAAACTGCTAAAAATAGTAAATTACCAAAATTGCCAGAAACATGTTTTGGGCCAGTTGGAGAAGGTGGGTGGCCACCGATATCCACCTAGATTATCTGGCACAAAATTTGGTCTATTTGGGTATTCTGTTTAGATTCTCTTAGTGTTATAAGACCGGACACATGAGGCGAGACTATCAGGGGTTCTTTGAAGAGGAGGTTTCGAAAGGGACACTGTTGGAAAGGTCAACTCGAGTGGAATCGCTAGGAGTGGATTTGTGCAGGTTTAGCCCGAGCTATGCTAAGTTTTTGGATCCTATCCAGTTGGCCCAATTGGACACGATAACAGGTAAGCTGAAATCCATATGCCCTATGCTTTATTATTCTTTATCTTCCTAGGAAAGAAACAAGTTGGATTCCTCCCGTTCATTTGGAGTGCGAGGGGGAAACATGGTTGATTCTGCTTCTTGTCGGGTTCTGTCGAGTTTAACTATTGTTTCCCCTCACACTAGTGCTCGGGAAGGGGGGGGGGGTCCTAGAACTGTGGTCTTTGATGACTCTCAGGGAGATAGTGGCCTACCCCTCGACTCAGAGGAGGTTGGTAACTTCTCAGCCCGTTGCACGTCTAGTGGACTGGGATCTCCCAGAGGGGATCTCGTTTGCTCAGTTGGTTCTGTTGAGGATTGCATAAACCCGGGGTATAGGGAACCTAAGTTGGGGGATAGTGCCATTGGGGATGTTCTCGAGACCCTTGTACCCCCCTACAAATAGGCCCTCTCACCAATACAGTTACTAACTTTTTAGGGGAGGACAATTTACCACAGACCGGTTTTAGAAGGGGGTTCTGAATAGTCGGGTCCCAAGGGGGTGACTCTTGGGAAGGATTACACTTGGTCAAAGGGTTTAGGATTGGATATTTTCCTAATAAAAACTCGGAGTGTGAGGAAAAAGAAAGAGGAATTGGGTTTGTTACCAGATGAGACACACTTACCTATCATTTGTGAAAATGGGGCGCTTAGAGGCATGAAATCCCTGGAGAAAAATCGTGATCTTTCTCTCTTTAAACATTAGAGGGGTGAGGGGGATCCTAAAATCCGCCTCCATTTGAAGACTTCTTCGGAGGACTTCACCGGACATTATTTTTTTGCAAGAAACTATGTTGGAGGATAAAAAGGCTCGGGCCTTTATGAATTATTTATGTCCTTCCTTACTCTCTTGTGTTGTAAGTGCAGTTGGAACTTTGGGGGGTTTATTAGTAACTTGGGATCCAAAAATGTTTGACATTTGTCCATTTTTGTGTTGTGGTGGTATCCTTTTAACATGTACTTGTTTGGAGCTAAATCTGTCGATTACTTTGCCTAATGTGTATGGGCCCTGTTTGGATAGAAAATCCTTTTGGGAAAAGGTGGCGACTAGGGGTCTTTTGGCTCGCAGAAACCTTATATTGGTTGGAGACTTGAATCTTACCTGTGATGTTGGGGAGCTTTGGGGAGATGCAACGCTTTTGGATCCCCTGTCAACTTTTTTTAAAGAATTTTTTAATGGTTTTGGATTGGTAGACATTGCTCCGGATGTTTTGGTGCCGACGTGGAGAAATGGCAGAAGGGGCACTAAGAATATATCAAAAAGGTTGGATCACATCTTTGTGGCTGAAGATATCTTTGCGTTAGTTAGTAGATATAAATCATGGGTGGATTTTCCTTCCATTTTGGACCATGCACATGTCCTTTTAAGAGTAGATCGTCTTACACTTCAGATGACTTATCCTTTCAAGTTCAATGCTAGTTGGTTATGTGAAGAAGAGGTGGTTTCATTAGTGAATGAAGTATGGAAGGATCCTGCTTTACTGGTCGAAAGGGATGCACAACAAAGATTAGTTAATAAGTTGAAGTCTTTAAAGTTTCACATTAAAGAATGGGAAAAAGAATTTAAAAGAAAACATGAAGAAAAGCTTGTTCAATTAGAGGGACTTTTGAAAGAATGATTTATGGACGTGGTAGATGAGAATAATAATAGTGGTAGGGTAACCAAATAAAACTCTTGGAGGCTGAGCATGACAAAATTTTACAAGCAGAAGAAGAGAAGTGGAGACTTAGAAGTAGAGTCGTATGGTTAAAGAGTGGAGATAAGAATACACAATTCTTTCACAATTAGGCAAGTTTCAGGAGGAACACGAATCATATTTGGGAGATTAGGGATGAGAGTGGAGATCTACATTCTGGTCAGGTAGCCATCAAAAAAGAAGTTGTCAATTATTTTAATTTTTTTTATGAGGAATCTGATCATGTTGTTATTAATGACCAAGTTGACACTGCAGGCCTTTATGAATGTATTGTGAAGGAAGACTATGCAATGATTTTAGACCACCCATGCATGAAGTTGGAACTTTGGGAGGTTCTCAAGTCATTAGCCAAAGATAAGAGTTTGGGGCCCAACAGGTGGACTGTAGAGTTTTTCATCCACTTTTTTAACTTAGTAGGAGATGATTTATTAGAAATGGTGGAGGACTCCAAATTACGTGGCTCGGTGAATAAGTCTATAAACGCGACTTTTCTGACTCTTATTCCAAAAGTAAATAATCCTATGTCATTTGGGGATTACAGACCAATTGCTTTGTGTAATTTATGTTACAAGTTGATTTCAAAGTTAATTGCAAATAGGCTAAAGCCAATTCTCTCTCGCTCATTGTTGGAGGAACAACTGGGTTTTCTAAAAGGTAGACAGATCTCAGATGCAATAGGCACGACATAGAAATGCTTGCACAACATTAAGGTTAAAAAAACAAAATCCTTGATTTTAAATTTGGACCTTAAGAAAGCTTATGACTGAATCAACTGGGATTTTCTGCGATTGACTCTAATTAAATCGGGCTTCAGTATTCCTTTCTCAAATTGGATCTTAAGCTGTGTGACCAACGCAAACTTTGCAGTCCTGATAAATGGGGAGACTTCTCAAATGTTCTAGAGTGGCAGAGGGCTTAGACATGTTTGTCCTTTATCGCCTATGTTATTCATTCTAATCATGGAAGGACTTAACTTGTTGTTAAAGAAGGGAAAGGAAGAAGGGAAGTTATCAGGGGTAAAGGTTTCCAGGTTAGTCAAGATTCTACATTCGTTCTTTGTGGACGATGTGATAATCATGTCAAAATATTATGTTAATGAGTGGTTAGAGATTAAAAATATTTTAATGATTTTCTGTAGTGCCTCAGGACTGATGATAAATTGGTCAAAGTCTATCTTTTACTATGCTGGAGTCCACAAAGAGACTTTAGAGAATTTAAAGGATATTTTTCCTCACAATTTTGAGGATCTTGTAAAAGGTTTTCGATATCTTGGTTATTTCTTAAAGGTCGATGCTTATAAAACTGTGGATTGGAGATGGCTCCTCTCTAAGATTGAAGATAGGATTGGGATGTGKTGTAACAGATGGTTKTCTCTGGGGGGGYGATTCACACTAGTTAAATATGTTCTTGAAAGTCAACCTGTGTACTGGATGGCATTGGCRGCCATACYAGCTTCCATTCTGGAAAAAATAAGGAAACTCATTTTTAGTTTTCTTTGGTYGRGCGATGAGGGGAAAAAACATTTTCATCTTTGTAGCTGGGAAGTCATTGCAAAACCAAAACTTATGGGAGGYTGGGGGATAAGAAATATTTATCTTTTCAATAATGCCTTGGYTGCAAACTCCTTGTGGCGAGTCCTRGTGAAGGAAGGAGTGTGGAATAMGGTGATTAAAGATAAGTACATTCCTCACAGATYTKTAGTCACCTGGCTAAGGTCGRMTCCAACTACAGCTTYGTCTGCCTCTCAGACTTAGAAGAACCTTCTGAAGTCCTTGCATTTGATTACCCACWGGCTRAGTTGGAGGTCAAGGTCRGGTCACTCGATGTTACTTGGGTTGGATAACATTCTGGGCTTGGGGAGTTCCTCCTTTTTATCTCRCCAACTTTTAACTGAACTGAAAAGAAACAATTTGGTCTRTCTCTTCCAAKCTTTAGGAGAAAGCAGACCGAGCATTCTTTCGGATCATTGGAAAACCAGTGAGGAGATTGGAYTGAGTGGGAACCTAGYAGTGGAATGGGATACATATTGCAGGGAACTTAGTGGAGCAGGGGTGCAGTTACRGAATCAAGAAGATGCGCTCATTTGGACTRGGGGAGACAGATCTGGATGCYTGAATGTAAAAAATATTTATTTGTCTMTCACAAAGAAGAAGTGGTTGAATGTTATTGGGGGTTGGAGAATACATRTGTGGAAGTGGGATATGGCRCAAAATATTAAATCWTTTRTYTGTTTATCCATTGAGAACAAAATCCTAACCTGGGATACTYTGCAAAGAAAGGGTTGGCAAGGTCCAAATCGTTGCCACTTGTGCTCCAAATATGMAARATCCRCGTATCACTTATTTGTTTCTTGCARCTTATGTCGGGATGTGTGGATTTGGATAAAAAAGGAGCTTAACTTCTTGATTGTTTGGGAAGGTAGTACTTTAAGTGGATRATTTGAAAATTGGGATAAAAAGGAGGCTTTTTTCATCACGTTGCCTTCTATACTTTGTTGGTTYGTCTGGTTGGAGCRGAACAAATCTATCTTCGAGGGAAGCAAACCTTCTATTCTTTCTATAGTATTTAAAGTCAGATCAAACCTTCCTTTCGGRCCTACCTTGAAGAAGGCTCTCCCTCGCACACTCCAGAGCCCGCGTTACATCACTCCTATAGTGAGTTGGTTTGATGGTGTTGTGCATTTATGTGATCATAGGTGTGGGGCAGGGGGTTTGATAAAGACTAGTGCAAACAMAGTCTACAAGTGGACTTTCAATTGCGACTTTGGGACAAATACYAGGGCARAATTGCTTGGAGCGTGGGCGACTCATATCTTGGMGGTACGGTTGAATATTGAAGTTATCCAGGTAATTGGCGATTYGAAGATTATTATTGAGTGATTGAAGGATAGAGGTAAGTTACAAATTGCCTCTTTGATGGGATGGATGGACATAATCAATAAGCTCAAGAACTCTTTTAGAGAGATTCATTACACCCATGTTTATAGGGAGCTAAACATRGAAGAAKATTTTCTCTCGAAAAAGGCAYTGTCGAAGATCGAAGGAAGGATTGAATACAACTTGTGGGTTGATGGAKATGAAGGCCCCACCCACTTTTTCAAACTTTATTAACTACTTAGATTTTTTTTKGGTATTTATAATCTATGGAGATTTTTTAGGACAATCTCCATCTATTTTTGYCTCTCAGCTATACTTCYGTAGCATAATTATATAATGGAGTTTCGTTGGATCTTTTCCTTCCATGAGATCCYGGGGTTATATGCCACTCTYAGGCTTTAGTGTCTTGTTGTAATGTAAGCTCCAAAATAGAGACTATGTTATGAACTCTTATCTAAGTAAGGTTTGTTTTGTATATGCCAAGAAAATGGAGGCATGCTAAAACAACAAGAACTATGAAGATGATGTAATGTRCACCATTTATATTTTCTAATATAAAGAGCAATTTTTCTRTTGAAAAAAAGTGAAAAAARAATARGATTTTAAAGTCGTAAAAACTATTCCAAGACACCAAAAAAAATGTATCATATTATTTCATTATCACGTTTATTACTTAATATGTGTTACCATATACATGCTCCCACACAACACATCCCACAAAAAAAAAATACAAACAAACATTTATATTACCAATKGATTAATAGARATTTTAAACTTATAAAAACTATTCCAAAACATTAAAAATAATGCATCTTATTATTTTATTATTWTATTTATTATTTATTAYCATACACGTGCATCCACACACATTYTAGAAAGAAAAAAATTTGAATAAATATGCATATTACCAATAGATTATTATGGATTATTATATTAATAATAAAAAGAAAACCACTATAATTAAATATCTTTCATTTTAAAATTGAAATTAATATATTAATTCRGTATACATATYACTTTAATTGAGTGGTTAAAAATGACTTTTGCCACATTGAATATGATAGATGCAATGAGTTTGGCTAAGGAAAAACTGAATTTGTATACATTATTGTCTTTGTCCATTAGATATATCTTATCATATCAACATGGATTCCACCTCTTATTCTACTTTGTCAATAAAACACTCAATGATACACATCACATAACACTTCTATTCATTAAGTGTTGCTTCAACGCACATTGTCATGATAAATAAAATTAATCTTTTTATAAGAAAAGAATTTAAGAACAAATCACAAAAAAATGTTTTATTATTTTTTCTCTCCACACCACTTCAATTTTAAATTGTTATTATAAATAAAATTAATCCTTTTATAAAAAAGTTTTAAATTGTTATGATAAATAAAATTAATTTTTTAAAAAAGAATGTAAGAACAAATCACAAAATAAATGTTTTATTATTTTTTCTCTCCACACCACTTCAATTTTAAATGAATATTGTGATTAAATATATTTAATTTTGATAAAAAAAAATAAACTAATATCAAAAAAAAATTTGTGTTGTTTGAACCATTTAAAATATGATATTTTCTTCACAATATAAAGTAGGCATATCATAGAGTGCAAAGTACACATATCATAAAAGATGAAAGGGCATCACTAAAATAAACAAGGTCCATTTGTGACGAGAGAGGAATAATTTCAATGATTTACAATGAAAGTGGGATATTTGTATTGGTTATTATAGCTTTGGATCATGACATTATGCATGATAGGGGTTTTTGTTGATTTGGTGTGGTTATTCTTAAGCTTTGGTTGATCATCATCATTTTTTTTTGTAAGTGAGTGTAGGAATCTATATTACTGGTAAGTATTATGATACAAAATTGGAGATCTTGGTCTGCCTAGAAGGAAATCAGACCAGGGGGTTCCTACTGCTCGAGTTGAAAGTTGTGGTGGATGGCACTAGTCTGCCACCAGGGGAAACTAGACCAGACCTTCCATACCCAGTTTAAAAAGACACAGACATAAAGAAAAAAAAAACGAAAACATCCCCCTGAACCAGAGTTTGTAATTGGTCTGACTAACTGCATAACTACCCTTAGACTAACAAATCATAAATCCGAAACTATGAGGTGTTTCAGCACCTAGGGGTGCTGCTTCCCGCCATCCGCTTGGCTCTTGTTATCTTCCTTCGGGGAGACCATGCGAGTCTTCCTGATTTGGGTTGGCGCGCCTTGTCCATCAGTAGGTGTGATGCCCATATGATGAACATATCATAGGAAAAGGTGAAACTGAGCCGCCAACCGTTCCATCTTGTATTTTTGGTCCTTCTCTACCTCTACTAACAATTTGATGATAGTTTCTAGATTGTTGAGGCGCCGCAAGGTCTCATCCATCATTGTCTTGTTTTCCTTGTTATCCTCTTGTCTAGCTTCTTCCTTCTCGGAATTCACTTTCCCGATCAGCATCTTGGTTAGGTAGGCCATCTCTATCGTTTTGTGGTAGAGGGTTTCCCTAGGTCGCGTGGCCCCTAGATCAGTTACCCAGTCCGCTTCCTGCACCATGTCATCCCACTCTTTACCTTTATGCTTGTCCTTTAATTCCTTTTCCCACCAGGTGATGGCCACCTTCCCCTTCGACGCAACCAGAGTATGGAAGGTTCCTTTCGCATCCTTCGCTTCTTGCTCCATTCTTGTTATCCGCCGCTAACTGTCCAAGACTTCCTTCCCAAGGGGGTTCCTCTTCCTATGCATATGCTTCAGTCACGCCATCCTGATTTTCCTGTCACAACTCCTACTCTGGCTACTAGGCATGTGCCTCACTTCACAGGTATCCTTACTTTTCTTGCCCTTGAACCTGTAATAACCCTTACTGTTGCGCTCCTTCTGTTTGCGTCTATTCCTATGGTCCCTCTTCTTATTGGATTTCCCCCACTGCGAGCCTGTACTTCCAGCCATGGTTTGCCCGAGGTGGTGAGTGCTTCCATCATTTTTTGTTGTTAACACTCATTTGATCATGATGGTTCAACCTTTATCCCTGTACGTTCCATTTCCCTTGCTCCCTTGTGATCTGACTATGCTTCTCCCCATACCATTGTTGGGGGTTGGTGGATCGTTTCGGGTTATCACCAACCCCTCATGCCTTAAGTCATTTGTTGCATTCAACTTGTTGCTTGTCCATTCACCCATAGTTTCCCCACAACTCTTACTAATGTATCGACCTTGCTTCCGGTCACCCACTTGTTGCTTATTGTGATCTTACATGACAATCAGTGGCCAAGTGTTAGGCAATCATATTTTGCTTGGGTCCCACGTACCTTTCGAGAGGCCTTGCGTTGTCCTCCTCGATGTGACTTTTCATGCTTAAGTTTCCCTCATGATCTTTTGTCGCCAGATGGCTGCAGTCTGTCCTGAGTTGCCCGCTCAGAATGCTGATCCAGACATCGTCTAGTTCTGGGCCTTCCTTGTCGACCCCCTCATTGGTGAGTTTGTCCGCAAGAGCATTCACTGATTTGTGCACCCACCACAACTCCATTGTTTTCAATGTTCTCAGATGCTCCTAGATTTTATGCAGGGAGTGTGCAAGGCGCCAGTGTCTCTGAACCTTGCCCACTCTAGTGCCATTTTGGATTTTTTTCGCAGTGTTGATAACCAGGGTGGAGTCACCTTCCACGATGGTGTTTGTCATCCTTTCTGGGCTTAGGATTTCAAGGCCAAGCTCCAGGGCTCCAAATTCCACTGCATTATTGGTTGAGTTTCCCATGCTCCCAACGTACAGTTGGATGATATTCCCATCACTGTCTCCGATTACTCCACCTGCCCCTGCCACTCCCGGATTTCCTTTCGCCACCCCATCAAAATTCAGTTTGAGGAACCCTGACGAAGGGGTAGTCCGGTTGTGGGCTCCTATCTGGAGTTGTGGAACACGCCCCACAGGTATGTTGTTGCTCCAGTCTTTTAGATGGAAAAATTCCAGGATGCGAGAGTCTTGGTCTGTAAGTTGACATTTCTCCTTATTGCAGTTGCGGCTCTGCACCGTTTCTCTTATTTGAGATATTATTGCATCCTTTAGCCTTTCTGTCAGTAGGTTGTCATTCCTGAAGAAGCGTCGGTTCCTTTATTTCCATATTTCCCATATGATCATCCCCGACGTTATGTTCCAACAAAGGTTCACCAGTTCATTTTCGTTGTAACTTTCATTTCATTTTTTGATGGTTTCGCTAATGTTCCCCTGGCCCCTATTGGATTGGCGGTAGATGCATGCTGCCCAATCCCAAATTTCGGCCGTGTAACTGCATTCGTCGAGGAGGTGATCAGTTTTTTCCTCCCGGACCTGACAAAGATGGAAACGAGAGGGGCCTATGAAACCCATTTTCATGAGGTTCTCCCAGGTTAGAATTCGGTTGTGTAGTACTAGCCATTTGAACATTTTGATTTTTGGCCATTGGGGACTTTTCCAGATCTTTTCCCACTGTTGCTATGGATTTTCTTGGTCCTGGCCCGCGATGTAATATCGTGCTTCTTTTAAGTTGAATTCACACCCATTTTTCCTGCCCCACCTCAATTGATCATATTCTTCCGAGACCCCAATTTTCCTTTTCCCCAATTCCTCCTCCACCTCTTTCGTTATTGTTTCGATCTGGGCTCTATTTTGTGGATTAAGCTTGTCCCAGATCCTCCATCTGGCACTGCCATCCCTTTGCTTCCAGTAGTGATGAATTTTTGTTTTTCCTTGCCCAATCATTTCCTGTTGGAGCTCCTCCCTGTCATGGGTTTCCATTCTGGGTTCCTGTTGCCATGTGTCCTCCCAGAACCTTTCTATTATACCATTTCTGACTTCCTGAAGCTATGATTATGGATCCAATTCTTATTTCGCTAGGCGATATTCTAGATGGTTGATCCCTCCCTTGTGCGCATGAACTAAATTCACTCTTGGTTGTTGATGTTCGGGTCATACTTGGCCTTCCAGAGGTTCACCCACAACATCGATTTGTCTTTTACCCATCTCCACTAGAGCTTTGCCCCATAGGCCTTGTTGGTTACCTGTGGGTCTTGCAACCCCAGGCTGCCTTTGCTTTTTGGTCTGCATATCTTGTCCCAGGCCACCAGGGCCCATTTCTTTTTGTTTTCTGCATCACGCCATAGGAAATCTCTTTGGATGGCTCTTATCTTTTGTAGTCTTCCTTTGGGGGCTGGAAATACTGACATCATAAATGCTGAAATTGCTTGTAGAACTGTTTTGGTGAGGATAAGCCTTCCGACCAGGATTAGAGATCTGTATGTCCATTTTTTTACCCTCTCCTGTAGCTTGTTGATAACTCCTTCCCACATAGCATTTTTGCAAGCTCTATCCATCCGGGGGATTCCCAAGTATTTCATTGGGAGTGTTTTACGTTCAAACCCCAGGATGTTGGTCAAGTTTCTTCGTATTGCCGGATTAGTGTTGAAAAAATATATCATGGACTTGGAGTGATTGATTTCCGCCCCCAAGGCTTCCTTGAAGTCCTCTAAGATTGTTTTATAAGCCTTTGCTTCCTTTACCATGGGTGTGCCATGGAGCAGGGTGTCATCAACGAACTATTGGTGTGTGGAGGTTAGACAATTTTCAAACAGTTCGAGGCCTTTTATTTCACCATCGACAGTTGCACTTTTTATGCTTCTGCTTAGCCCTTCCATCATTAGTATGAACAAGAAGGGGGATAGCGGATCCCTTTGTCTGATGCCTTTCGATGGACAAAAAGGTTTGGCTGGGGCTCCATTTATTAAGAGAGAGAAACTTGTTGTTGAGACTAGAGTGACGATCTAGTTGATCCAGTGCTGGTCGAAACCAAAAGCTTCCAACATATTGGCCATGTAGTGCCAACTTATTTTGTCATAGGCCTTCACCAGGTCAAGTTGGATTATCATCCCCCCTCTCCTTTGGCTTTTCGGCGTGTGAATTATCTCACGGGCTTGGATGACATTGTCCAGGATTTGTCTTCCTTCTACATATCCCACCTGTTCCTGTGAAATCAGTGTGGGAAGGAGTGGTTTCAACCTATTGGCTATGACTTTGGAGATTATCTTGTAGACTACATTGCACAAAGCTATAGGCATGTAGCGGTCTGGGGTCCTGGCTTCATTTTCTTTTCGGATTAGAGGGATCATTGTGGCATTTAAAGCTTTCAGGATGGAGGCCAATCATCTGGAGTCCTCCACCGCCCCATAAATATCATACTTAACCACCTCTCAACATGCTTTGAAGAATTCCTATGTGAAGCCATTTGGACCTGGGGCCTTACCATTGGGCATCTCCTGGACCACTTGGTTGATTTCTTCCTTTGCGATGGGTTTGCTTAGCCTGACATTTTGATCCTCTATGACCAATTTGGGGATGTGCTGAGTTATCCTTTGTATGGCCGCAGATCTATCTTGGTTGGGCTCTTTGGCTATCCCCTATAAGTGATTGACTAGTGTATTTTCAATGTCCTAGTGGGATTCTCGTTTGATCCTGTCCTAATCCTTAATCTTCAAGAATTTTTTATGAGATCTTGTTGTGATAGTTGTTATATGAAAAAACTTGGTGTTCCTCTCCCCTCCCTTTAGCCACCTTATTCTAGACTTTTGGCGCCACAAAGTTTCTTCCTACTTGCATCTTGCTTCCCATTCCTGGGTCATTTGGATTTCTTCTTTTTTTCGATCCTCTGTGTATCCCTCCTCGATGCAAAGTTCCTGGAGCTTCCTCATCCTATCCTCGATACTTTTTTTCCCCTGGTTTATGTTTCCAAAGACTTCTTTGTTCCACTCCTTAAGTTTTTGTTTGATGTGCTTGAGTTTCTTGTATAGTTTGAACACCCTTGTCCCATGGTCTGGTAGTTCCTTCTGCCACCATTGGTTGATGTTCTCTTTGAAGGTGGGATAATCTATCCAAAATTTCTCAAATCTAAATGGTTTGTTCTTTTGTGTGGTTTGAAAATTCGCTTCCAATTGAACTGGCCAGTGGTCTGATCCCCCCAGGGAAGGATGTTGTAGTCCAAAGCTAGTCCCTACAAAATGATGGATTTCGACACCAATAATTTGTCTAGCCTTGTAGCTATTTGATGGTGAGCTAGTCATTTCTTATTCTAGGTGAACTGTCCATTGTTGGTCCTAATGTTTACAAGCTCCATTGTATCTATGAAAGCTAAGAATTTTTTCGCGTCTCTGTCTAGTCTCCTGGTGCCCCCTTTTTTCTCCATAAGAGTAGTGATGATGTTGAAGTCCCCAACCAAGATCCAATAGAGGTTGTTGCTTCGGTCTTTAAGATTCTCTAGGTCTAGGAGCATTCTCCTTTTTTCCTCTATCACCCGGAGGCCATACACATTTTTGCATAGAATTTCCGTCATGTTCCCTATAATTTGCATGTTAACAGAAATAGTATGTCTCGTGGCTTCTGCTGCAAGTAGGTTCATCGATTGTGGCTTCCACAAGGTGATAATACCTCCTGTCGTCTGTTGGCTTTCAACAACCAACATCTTGTACTTACTCCATTATTTTTTACTTATTATTTCCATTCCGTCCAGTGTGCATTTTGTCTCTTGAATGAAACATATGCTAGGTTGTTCCTTCCTCGGTCTATTTTTAAGGATTCGTTGTTTTATTGGGTTTTTTAGGCCTCTTATGTTCCAAGTAATAATCTTCATTTAAACATGTGGGGGGGAGTTTGGGAAGAGATTTTTAATCTTACCTGAATTTATCAATAAGGCTCCTAGTTCTTGCAGGGCTACGTTGTTTGATTTCCTACCTTTCTTCTGCCTTGCCTGCTTGGGTGAGTGTTGTTGTTGTTCATCGACTATTTTGATTCCCAGGTGTCCTATCTCGCCATGCATGCACTTGGTACCTCTGGATTTTGCTTCCTCCCTTAGGAGGAAGAGATATTGGATGCGATATAGTTGCTTTGCTGGCACATTGTCAACTCCCTGCTTTTTCCATTGCTCCAGTATGTTTGGGAGGTCTATTCCTTCCCTTTCCACAATTTCTCTGAGGTCTAGGTCTTTTGTTCCTACCTCCCTTGGTGTCATCTCTGCATCTCCGTATGCCTCATGCATCGGGGTGTTGGCATCTTTGTTTCCTCCTTCCATAGGACTTGTGTTGCCTCCCTGTTCTCCCTTGTTGCTTGGGTTTTCTATGTTCTCATGAGTTTCTTGTTCACTTGTTTCCCTAGATTTCGGTTTTTTCCTTTCCTCCTTCCTCCCCCTGGTTGGGTCTGCCTCTTCCTTTTGTTCTAATCCCGACTTCCATGTTGTTTCATGTTGGGGCCTTTCCTTGTCTTTTGTTTCCTCTGCTTTTGTGATTTGGCTTCACAAAACCGTCCTCATCCTGTTGTAGTTTGGTGTTTTCCGTTTCTTGTTTTTTATTGAAAGGACATTCTCTTATTAGGTTTCCATGTTCATGACATCTTTTGCATCGAAACATGATCTTCTCGTAGTCTATACTTTATATCCATTCCTCATCCCTAAAATCCAGGCTTATGGCTTCCAAGAGAACCCCCGAGACATCCATCTCTATACAGATCCTTGCATAGGAAGTGTATCTTCCTTTTAATGTTGCTTCCGATGTCTTGACATATTTCCCAAGCTTGTTCCCTATTGCTTCGAAGGTGGACAACAACCAGTAATCTAGTGGTAAGGAATAAAACCTTAGCCAGACTGGGACATTTTTGAAGGTTTCTTTCTCTGGGGAGAAGTTTTCCTTCCATGGATGCATGTATAGCCCCGCTAAGGCATAGAAATATGCCCCCCCTTCAAAGACTTTATCCCTGTCCTCCAGGTTCATAAAGACTGTTGTGAAGAATCCTTTCGATCCCAGGTGGATTTCAACGTCTCCACTCGGCTTCCATTGGTATTTTATCCAGCTGCACAATGTTTTTTTCTGTGGGCCACATGCCCATGAAATTGCAAATCAGTGCATGCATCTTCATCTGATCTCAAAAGAGTTGCGTTTGGGGGTCTTCCAGTATAACTTTGGGGATCAATGTCATCTTAGGTTTACACGGGTTGCGCTCATCTACCCCACTGGGGTTCACCGTTTCTTGTGTATCGTTATGAGCTTCTCTGGCCTCTTCCCCCACGCGATCACTTTTTCCTTGATTGCCCTCTTGATTCTTTTCCGATTTTGATCCCAAGGTGCCTGTCAGAGGTTCCTTGAAACTGACGTCGCGTGGGCCTTTCCCTCTGTCCACCACTACCTGCTTGTAGGAAGGGGTTCCACTCCCTCCCCCTTTGGTAACCATGTTGGTTGCTGCTGAAACCGCAACTGTTAAACCCTAGATTGAAAGTTTCTCCAGAGCCCTCAAGAGAAAATAAAAATTCCAAACTTTGTTGATCACCATCTTTAATATAATTATGATTGAGTTATTTATAAAAATTAAGAGCAATGCAAGAGTTAATCATTACTTTAGGTTATTGACATTCCATAGTTCAATAAATCTTTGATTATTCATTTGGTCATCATTGAATCAAAGTGGCGTGTGGAGATCGAGTAGAACAATGACAAATGAGAGCCAATTTTGGTTGATCCAGAATGTGTATAAACATATGGGGGCAAAACCTAAAAATAAAGGCTCTCCTCTTCACACATGCACTATCCCATTATGACATTGTTCTATTCAACTAATTTATTTATTTTATTTAATATCTTCAAATATATTTACAATTTTAATAGGAATTATACTTGTGGATTATTTATGGCACTTTTGGATTACTAAACACTAAAGAGAATCAAAGATCCAACAAACTTAGTTGTGAAGATAGATCATGGAAAAGATGAGGATGAGAGTGGAAACAAGGTTTTGTTACCAAATTGATATAAGCATAGAATAGATGGAAAGAGAAAAAAAAAATATCATGAAAGAATTGTATCAAAAACTCTATGCACGAATGCATTGTTTTGTTGGTTAAAAATTTCTAGATTCATTATTAATATGATGATACATAAATATATATTGAATGTTTGTTAGCTTAATTAGTTAAACCATTCACTCAAAATATATTGTTGAATTTTTTTTTTATAAATTATTTGTTTTTCAAAATTATTAATCGCTATTATAATTAACTAAAAAATCATCTTCAATTTAAATATAGAAAAAAAAATCAATTTTTTTTTTTAAATATAAAATAAAAAATATATATATTAACCAATAATCAACATTTATTATGATGCAAATAAATCTTAGGGTGAAAAATGTGTAAGTATATCCCTCTAATATTAATGGATAACATGTCTCTTAATGCAAAATATTTAATGAAAAAATCTATAATGCCAAAACTTTAACCCCAGCCAAAAATGTGAAAAATCAACATTATAAATCTATAAATCAACATTTATTATGATGCAAATAAATCTTAGGGTGAAAAATGTGTAAGTATATCCTTCTAATATTAATGGATAACATGTGTCTTAATACAAAATATCTAATGAAAAAATCTATAATACTAAAACTCTAACCCGAGCCAAAAAAAAATAAAAAAAATAACCCGAGCCAAAAAAAAAAAAAAATCTTAATACAAAATATCTAATGAAGAAATCTATCATACCAAAACTCTAACCCCAGACAAAAAAAACTATATCCTGCAATATTAATCGGTAATATGTATCTTAATGCAAAATAAGAAAATCTATAATGCCAAAACTCTAACCTCATCCAAAAAAACAGTGCAATATGAAAATAAACACGTGTCTTAATCATGATTGAAGTCACATGCATGAGTTCACTGGAAGATTCCCTAAATGGCGTTATTTTCTTGGAGGTACCATGACTTGAATTGTGCCAGAAAAGCCAAGAATCATATAATCCCCTTGAATCACATGATTTTCTTTGAGGTGCCATGTGTTGAATTGTTCAAGAAAAACCCAAAATCATATGTTCTCCCTTGAATCACATGATTCTACAACTAAGTATATTATAATGTTTAAAATATCGGTAGAGAGACACATTGCAGGGAAAAGAGGAAAATGAGAAAAAGTAATGTAAAGGTTAACAAATTGTTGATAGGTACACAAATAAGCTCAAAAATCCACACATGAGTTGGTCACCCAAAGTATTATGTTGTTCAAAACGTTAGTGGCGGAGACGCAATGTAGGCGAAAAGAGAGAAATTTGGGGTACCAAGTTTGAATGGGAGGTCAAAAAAAAAGAAGTATGAAAGGGTCAAAAAAAAATGTTGAAAGGTCCCAATAAGGTAAGAAATGCATTTAAAATGATTTTATTAGGTTTAATTAAGTAAATAAGGAGGACATAATAACATAAAATGGATAAATGTCACGTCTTACTCTTTCAAAAATATTGAATATAAATTTAAGATTAATATTGATTGTGTGAATAGAAAGTTTAGATTTAGAGGTTATCCATTTTTTTTTATGATTGGTTTACATGTAGTTATGATAAAATGTGTATTGCAATGTCTTCCAAAAAAACAAAGTAACGCTAAAATATATTTATAAAAAATATGAAAAAACAAATCTAAACTTATTTATTACCTATTATGGGGTATTGATTCTTAATGTTGTAAGAGAGTGTGCATGATATGTAATGTGATTAATTAGATAAGTTAAACATGTGCATGCACATTCTTTAACAAGGATGTTAGCGATGAGGAGGCAAGTGTTGGAGGGGTGTTCTTTGAGATGAGGAGGCAAGTGTTGGAGGGGTGTTCTTTGACCCCAGAGGAAATCAATTAATGGAGTATTTTTGGAATCTAGGAGCCATAACTAATAATAAAGCAGAAGCACACACTATGCATATGTGCATTCAATTGGAAAAAAAAAGAAATATTATCGAGCTTAATATAGTTGGTGACTCTAAAAACACAATCCGTTATTTTATTAAGGCCTCCCCACCAAAATAAACAAGCCTAGATAATATCGTGGAGTGCATTAAACATTCTTTGGAAGGACTTCAGGCACACTTTTTTCGCATCCTTCGTCATCATAACACGACTGCAGATTCCTTAGCAAACAAAGCTATTGGGCTAACTCCTGGTCATATGGGGGTGAATGGCACAGTGTTGGTGGTTCCCCCTCTGTAGATCTTGAAATGTCCAAGTGTGAAAGTTGGATCAGGCACATGGTACATCCTCATCGACGTGAGGAAGGGACAGGTGCAATATATATGTTGTATAACTCCTTCAGAAGCTTGGGAACATACATTCCAAATCTGAAATGTTATCAGTCAACGCGTAGTGAGATAATTCATAGGATGGATTTTGTACGTGGGGAAGCCTGTGAATACTCTGGTTATGATGGCTCTGGCACAGGGGAGAGGTATGTTCATCATTATGGAAGGTGGTGAGGCGGGCAAAGTACGTCTCTTTAGCCAAATTAAGGAGGATTTTGTAAGTGGTACCCGAGAGATGCATGGGCATCGTGTGAAGGATATCTCGGGCATGGGAAAATTTCAGGTATGTGTTGGAAGCGTACTTAAATATGCAAATGGGAATATGGTTTTCCACGACCTTTTTCAAATTTGGATCTGGAGTCTGTGTTGGAATTGTTTTGGTCGCTTGTCCTTTGATAAGTCTGGGCCAGCTGAGAAAACTTGAGAATTGTCATCATATTTGACTCTGCAATAAGTAGATTTAATCTGGTGCATGCCCTTGAAGAAGGAAATCCTGGCTCTGGCAGAAATGCTATAGAATCTCCAGAGAGGTTTCTCAAGCTCCCATAATACCCCATTCTCAGTACGAAATTTAGTTCTCTGTGAATTCTTCTAGACAAGGAAGCAAGGATGGACAATAGGGAATGGGCAGACAATGTGGACGAGGAATTGGAGGCAAGTAATGAGGAAAGACAAAGATTGACTCTCAGAGTTAATTTCCTTAGTTCTACAACACCATTTACACTTGATACTCTCAGTCAACATCGTGTTCTCATCCGCCAACTTCAAGATGAAGTAGATTTCTCGTGTCACCAGCTTGTTTCTCTTCAAGAGCAAACAACACAAAAGAATGTGGAACCTGGTAATTCAAACTCGGTTGTAGGGTCAATAAAAGGTGAGGAAGCGGAAGTGGGAATTCTACCGTATCTAAATTCGACAGTGGAAGTAGAGGAGGAACATGAACAATCAAAGAAAGCTCTTGAATCAACAAAAAAGTGATTCATAGCTAGTGTATGTCTTAAATTCTCAGTCTGTAATAAGTTTTTTGTCGTATCTATGTAGATCAAATTAGATGTAGTAGTAAGAATGGGACAAGGATTAAGGGCAGAAAAACAATAGGCTAAAAGAAGCTCTTTAAGAGTTAGAATTTTGTAATTTTGAAGACTCTAGATGTTCTATGTGGCTCTGGCCACGCCTTTTTATATTAATACAAATCTACCAGTTCTTGTGAAAAAAAACAAGGATGTTAGTGACCTTAGGAGTTTTAATAGTTTGGTCAAGTTTAGTAACTATGTTAGAGATTACCTTTCCCTTTTATAAATTGAATGTGTGAGTAATGTAATCAAGCACTTGATTATTTGATTAAATATATAAGACATACAGTATGGTATGGCTCCAATATTAAAAGAGATAGGATACATGTGTGTCAGTGACCACCTAGGTCGAGTTGATATGTGAACGTGGGTTAATTAATGTACTACACATAGTAACATGGAGTGAATCTCAATCCCTCATCTATGGATATTTATGAGATAAAAAATATAATTTGTGGTGGATGTCACAAAGTTCTACTTCCAATCATGGTTAGGATGGGTTTGACTGCTAAATAACAATTAGGGAGATTCATACCACATTGTCCTACTTCCAAATAGCATAAGGGTGGGTTCAATTTCTAATGGGTATCCAAGTAAGGGCATGGGTGATTAAATGATGTGAGGTTAGTTGTGATAATTTTAACTCTATTACATTTGAGCAAAAAATTGATGTGTAAAATGAGTTAATTTGACCTTTATATCATAATTGTTACTTAATTTGTCATTCATGGGTGTGATTTAATTTTTTATGTTGTAAGGCATTTCCCTCTTCTGCATTGTACGACATCCAAATCTATTATATGACCATTATAAAAATCAAGATTGTCCATCTACCCTTCATGGAATCACCACTACAGTTTTAGATGTGTTGCTTCTTCTTACTCTCCATTTGGTGCTTCGCTAGAGAATTAATTGTAGATCCCAACCAACAATGCTTTATTCCTCAATGTCATAACTTGGATATAAAATTAATTGTAAAGAGTGCCCATTCCCATGGTTATCAAAAATATATATCAAGTAACTAATATGAGAAAATACAAGTTCGTCCATGCATTAATATCACCTTTTACGCCTCCTCCCCAATTTCTGCCAACAGATACCTCAACAAGCATCCAAACTATGTTGACCTTTAGGTTCAATTGTCCCTATATCCCTTCACACCTAATTGGACTTTAGGTTTTTTCACTACATACTTTGTTCTCCCTCATATTTTAGCCCTAACAACAATGATAGTGGCAATTCAACTTACTTAAAATTTCAAGGTGTTCATACGAGAGTTCAACATCCATGTGCTCCATTGTTGGGCTCAACTTTATCACATGGAATTATCAAGGTCTATATTCTTTTAATTCCTTTTACTTTGACATTTTAGGTTATGATTTATTTCTACATTTGTTCCAAGAACATAGCTCGACTTGGCTCGACTACCTATTATTTATTTACCCCATAGTTACAACTTACCCTATGGACAACTACAATACTCATAAAGGGTTTTCATTATGCCATATTCTTGACATCAAATTATAGTGAGTACTTTACAAGCATATACATCTCTGTTTTTAAGTTATTAAAAAAACATATATAGCAACACATTTTTCATGGATTGGATTATTAGGCTAATATTTCCCTTCATAGTTTACTTATTTGTCGCCACTAGCAGATAACTTTTCCGATAGATTACTATTTTCTATCCATTACAACAATAACTATTTCCAATAGATTGGATTGATCGTACTTGCATCTTGGGTTGATCGTACTTGCATTTCAAATTTGTGTGACTCAATGGTGTCTCCTTTTTAAGGCATGGGATTGTCAAGCCTGAGATTCTCTTACTCCTTGTTCCTTCAAAATTTCAGGTTTCAATTACTTGCTTCATATATTTTAAGAACAATGATGATATATCAATGTGTTTTCACCTTCCTATAGTAACCTATTTCCTTTTTCTAATTCTCAAGAGCTAGGTGTCATATCTTCTACCTAGTTATCGGATGGAGATGGGACCTATAATGATTATGATTAATAGTATTTTGTATGGTTGAAATCATTTAATTTACAATTTTTTATGATTTTTTTTTTCCAACGGGAAAATTTCTCGATTATATTAAAATATAATGTGTTCTCTAGTCAGAGAAAATACAAAGAACAGTTGTGGTGACAAAACTGTCAAATGAAGCTTTCGCCTATAGTGGTCTCTCGACCAACAAAAGGAGAAAGTTCATAAAAAAGAGGAAAGTCAAGTTCAAAGTGAGCTGATATATCTAGCAGACAAAATATTCTTCAAAAAATATCGAAGATCAGGAGTAGCCTTCAAAACTCAAATCATGAAAGACCGCTAAGATGAGATGAGTAGATCTTAAAATAGAGATAGGAAGTGAGGAGGGCCATCATGGCCATCTATCCAGAGATTGTATGTTATAATGACCTCTTTTTTCTGTAGAGCTTCCTTAGATAGTTGGTCAGCGGTTTTGTTGTGCTCACGATAGATGTGTTTGAAGCTGAGTTTTTTGAAAGTGGGTAGAAGTAGTTTGATTCCGTCCTTCCAAGCCAGGAGGGAGATGGCTTATAGATCGCCCATGTTGTTCAACCACTCAATAATAATTATGAAGTCCCCAAGTATCTGAAGTGCTTCAATATGAAGTCTGGAGGCCAAGTATAGAGTGGCTCAGGCACCCAATAATTCAACTCTGGTGTTGGTGCCCAGACCACAATTAAAATTCCATCTATAGGATGAGTTTTTTGTAATTATGATCAGCCCTCCAACACCGCTCTGAGTGCCATTTGATAGTGTTGCTCCATCGAACCATCCAGTTGGAGTATCCTGTAAGTCAAGTGTCCTCTTTGTGTTCTGCAATCTTGGCTTACAAGGGTGAATGTCATTCCAGTTTTTAAATAATCCAAGTGTTTTGTATGCTGCTGAGCTTGTGGAAGGGGTCTCATTTTCGTTTTTTTTTTTTTAAATTTCTGTCTAGCCAAATGGACCAACAGACCAGGGATGGTAGATGCTTAAATTTGTGTTCCCTATGGGTCCAAAATTCAAATCAGTCAGAGAGAGTTGGCCCGTCCCAAGTAGATTTAAGATCTAGCACCAATGTAATTTTTTCCCAAACATTTCTGGAGAATGGGCACGTGATGAACAAGTGGTCTGCAGATTCAACATCATTGTAGCAAAGATGGAAAATATTTGGTCCCATCCATCCCTTTCTTTGAAGGATATCCCAGGTGTTCAATTTATAAGCGGTCATGAGCCAAGTGGAGAATTTTATCTTGGAAGGAAGATGCCAGGTCCAAAGTTGTTTTCTCTAGCCTTTAATATTAGTATGCCAGAGCATGTGAGTGATCTCTATATAAACATTCTAGATAGTTAATTTTCCTAAATGGTCACCCCCCAACCACTGAAGCTGATCATCTAATTCATTTAAGTGAATACCTGAATGAGCTAAGGCCAAGCATAGGGTGTTCCAAAGAGGAGCTAGCTCTGTGTTGAGTTCAAGTGAATCGTTGGAGATCCACCTGTCAGGGAAAGAAGCCGAAATGGATTGATCTCTGTCTTGGTAGAGATACCAAATATTTTTAAAGTGTAAATGCGCTATCAACTGAGGAGGAAGTGTGGTGGCATCGCCCAAACCAAGGATGCGGTCGCGGCCAAGAGTGATGGAGTGGCCCGATCTTGGCTGCCAACAAAGCCCACAAGTTAACAAGTGTTTGGATTTAGTAAGATATTTCCAGAATACTAAAGTTGTCCTGGTGGTAACCGTGTCAGTTAGGAGCCAACTGGAGACTGTGTATTGCGATAGATATTTATCCTTAATAATGAAATGTATTACAATTGTTTATGATTATGCCCATCTTTGTGTAGGTTTCTCATATCCATATTTGTGTAGGTTTTGTTGATTAAGGTTGGTTGTCAATGATGTCAACCCTTGAAGAAAGCCTCGTAGCACAAAGGTTTGGGTAATGGACCCAAGATTGTTTGATGTAAAGATGACTCATTATTGTCTTGTCATGGTTGATAAGAAGTAAAGATGGATGACCTCCAAAGTGGTCCCCTTATGGTGAAAGCCCTCACGGGAAGATGCTTTGCAGAGTAAGAGAACATGTTACTCCCTAAAGTTGCACTTGACTGTGAGAGGGAAAGCTAGGACATCATTGGTTTATTGCAAAGTGTTTAGGAGGTTTTTATAATTTGGTTTTTTGAATAAGGTGGTTGAAAACTGGCTCAGGGTTATAATATAACATGAAAATCAAGATCAGAACATAATATATCCCATTGACTGAGTAAAAGTTAGGCACATAGATGGATTAAACCAATAAGAAAAAGAGAGGATGAAGCCTTCAATTTGTCAACTTCACATAATTTCTTGTCTCGGAATATCATAAAGAAACAAGAACATCAATTTGAAATCAAAACTTGAAATTAATTCCCACAACAAATTCTTTATTGTATTAATTAACAGTCATGAAACAAATGCATTGCAGTTTGAATAATGAATTCAAGCATGAAGAAAGAAAAATAGAGTAGAAAAGAGTATCTAACCATCCATATGCCTTTGCAATTAAGTGTCAAATAGAACATAAATGCCTTTACAAGGAGTTTCACAAAACAAGTCTTCTGGATCTCCAATTTTTCGACCTGAACAAAGTCTTTCCTCTACCTATTTAAACTATTCACCATACTCCAGATCCTATTTTCTAGCGTGCTCTTAATGACTAGATCCGAATAGCATCTATCTACTAGGGAGGTTTGTTTAAAAAGAGCATTTACATTCCAAAAATAGATTATTGCTCAACAACTTAATATTGCATGATCTTGCCAGCATTACATTCGATTCTACAAAAAAGGAATTAGTTTGATCTGGTTATGTATTTTGAAATATTTGCTTTTCATAAGCCAAAATAAGTAGATTTTCCCTTGCTCGTTGTTAAACATCAAAATTTGATAACATGCCAAATTATCCATATAGCCTAGGGTATGACAACAATAGTAGCTTTGGAAGTCTTCTGTTTGAGCTTTGTGATGAGTACAACATTATGCCAATAGAGTTTGAAGTTTATTTCTCTGATTTCTTTGAGCAATGCCTTTTGCTCTTTTTTATTCTTCTTGAAGCCCTGAATCTTTTCTTGCTGTCTGGCACTCCATTGTTCTACATGTGATTTCTCTTTCTTCAACTATTTCACCACCTTTCAGAGTTCTTTGATCTTTTCTTTTTCAGTTCTGAAATTGACCTTAAATTCAGGGAACTCATCTGCAGGTGCAGGCTCATTCAGATTTATATCAGCCTTAGGCTCTCTTAATTTAATTTGGTACCTAGAAACCAGTCCTGAACTGTGCTCTTCATTTGAACTCGTTGAATCCATGGCTCCAGGTATGTTTGATATGAGGTCTGAACCTACAAGATGGATTTATGTACTTTCAAGAACCTTACTTGTACCTTCAGAAGATGCTCTGGCCTGTGACAATCTGGTAGTGGCTCTTGTTACAGGTCCTGTAGAGAGTGGAACAGTCTGATTCCCTTTATCTGTTGGTTTTTTATGTAGTGAGGGTTTATTTTCCTTTTGTTTGACATTTGTTTCAGCATCCTCAAAATGATCTTCTATAACTATGACATCTTCCTTTTTGATTGAAGGATCGAGCATAGCTTTAGATCTCAACTTGTATTTGTTGGTAATTCTGGTCGAATTCCTCCTAGATCTTTTAGACACATGCACATTTTCCTTCCTCTGTCTCTTAACTGCCACACCTCTCTTACTAGTTTCTGGAGCTTTATGCTTGGATGAGAGTGTAACATCATAATCTTCATCAGAATATTCTTTTGTTTTTAATTCTGCCTCATGAAACATTTCATTTTCTGTTTCCAATTTAGGTCTCTTACCTCTGTTGGTCCTTGTTACCCTGATGGAAGACAATTCTTCTTTAACATGGGTTTCATCAACTGGAACACTTAGATCCCGTGTAAGAATCCTTTTCCCTTTGCCTTTCTTCTGTTTGCTGGACTGTGGGTCAGGATTTAGGGATTGCATGAGCTAGCTCCAGGGTTTATGTACTTCTCTCAGGGCAGACAGGACTAGAGTCTTAATTAAAACCTGATGAAACAGGCTACTCTTTGCATTTGAGGGGTGTGACTGCACTCTTTTTGACACTTTTGTCAAGCTTTTGAGGAGAAAGTAAGGCAGATTTAAAGGATAATATCCATTTAGATGCATTAATCACCTAATGTGATAGATACAAATCAGGGAGAATCTGCATTCGCAGCTGATATACCTATGGATAATGATCAGGGCAGTGTACCATTCTGGTCTAATTCAGCTGTGAGGAAATCCCTTTCTCCAGTTCGGGTTTTGCTTGTCTGGAAGTAAGAATTGATTGACAAACTCTGTTACTACATGCTCTTTCTTCCACCATCGTTCTCCTCCAACCACCAACCTGCAAGCCTTGGCAATTGTTTGTTTTGTCACCAACATTAGCAACTTCCCGATCTCCACTTCGAAACCATCGAAGTTCTGTGCAAACACCAATGAGACCTGTTCGTCGTGACCTTGGAAGGTAGTAAGGAATTCAAACCAGCCAACATCTCAAAATCTCTGCGCCATTTGCGGATGCGCCTCGAGAAGCTCAACGCCCTCAGGTTCCAATCTGACCACTTGCCCACTTCTCTTAGGTTCCATGGAACACGATGCTACAATAGGCACTGATCGGATTTGAGTTTACAACCTGCAATTGTTAACATATAACAATTCTTCTCAGAAAAATACCCGCGCTTATAATTTAGCAGAATCAGAATAACAAGTGGCGGGTTTAGATAATGATCATTGGGAATTGAACGTTTTGAAATGAATCAGTTGCAGGTATAGGACAATCCGATCGTGTAACGGTTTGAATCATTAAATGATTTGAGAGATATCGTGGGAGACATGTGAATTCTTAGTCCACGATCTGTGTAATCATAACAGAATCAGGGTGGCAGGCACATATTCAAGCATGATTATGTTTGCGCTACGGGAATAATGTTATTCCAATAGCGCTATAAATGACTAGGAGAGATTTGAATTTACGAAATTCAAATAGGCATATGAAGTGACACATCATTTAAAACTATGTTTTAAAACTCCAAACTTAATGAAATTATCCAAAAAGAATAAATGCAAAAGATAACAAGCTGAAAGCAAGGATTAAAATCAAATTAAAGTAGACAACGAAGTGCAGGTAGGAAGGGTTTTAGGATTAGGGAGTCTCACTACATCAAAATCAAAATTAGAAACTAACAATGGCTCCTTCTGGGGATGAAGTTTTGATAATAAACTTCAAGAACTGCAGACCAATGCCTTTTCCTTTATTTCAGATTCACTGATCTCCCTGCATTTGTCAGTCTTTATTCACAACATAACTGTAAAAACAAGTCCATTGGGTATATAGAGTCTTTATTGAAAGTAAACTTATTGTACAAACTGAAAACCTGATCAGTCTTTAGAGAAAACAGTGTTTCAAGAACCTCCCATTTATTGGGCCTCCAGAAGTTTCTGTGTCAACCAAATTATGCAGGAGAAAAGTGTTATTGTCCACTACCTTGACTATCTTGAAAGGACCATACCATAGGTTATCAAACTTACCATGTTTTTCTTTATCCTCTCTCTTGGCATCCCATCTTAACACCAAATCCCCTTCATTAAATATATCTTTCTTAGTTCCTTTGTCAAATGTGGCTTTGACTTTGCTCTGGTGAGCAACAACTTTCTGATTCATCTATTCTTTGACCTGCTGAACCTCAATCATTTGAAAAATCCTCCTTTGTAGATCATTAGGTTCTTCTAACTCTTCTTGCAAGAACTTAAAAATTGGTAGGCCTAATTGAGTTGGAAGAATAACTTCTGTCCCATATACCATCTGGAAAGGAGAAGTCCCAATATACTTTTTGTTGCTGATACGATCTGCCCACAGAGGAAACTTTAATTTGGAATCCCATGATTTTTAATTTTCTGCCAGTAGTTTTTTGATAATCCTTATCAGAGTTTTATTGGAGGACTCTACTAACCCATTCCCTTGGGGGTAATAGGGAGTAGAGTGGACCAATTTGATACTGTACTTATTACAGAATTCAATCATGGAATTAGATTTAAAGGCTTGTGTGTTATCAGTGACTAGTTTTTAAGGACAACCGAACTTGGAAAAGATATATCCTTCGAGAAAGTCCATGATTACCTTGTCTGTTGCATTCCGAGTCAGAATTGCTTCGATTTTCTTCGTAAAGTAATCAGTGGCTGTAAGAATCCATCTGTGCTGTCCTAGAGATGAAGGGTTGATATCTCGGATGAAATCCAAGCCCCACTGTTGGAATGGCCCATGAGTGATGATTGGTTTCAGAGGCAAGGACATAAGTTTTTGCTTTCCAACAAATTTCTGACAGGGTTCACATGCTCTGACCTGAGCAAAAATATATGAGAATAGAACTGGCCAGTAATAGCCTGCCCTAAGAATCTTGAAGGCGGTAGCTTTCCAACGATGATGGCCTCCACACAAACCATGATGTAGATCAACTTATTTTTCATCAACACACCTTAGGAAAAAACCATTAGGGTCTTTCCAGAATAAGATCTGATCAATAATGCAATACTTTACTGCTCTTAACTTTAATGATCTGAATTTTGATTTATCCAACTCTGGTGGAGATTGAAAATTCAACAGAAAAAATACAATATCTTTGTACCATGGTGAAGAAACATACTTGTTGTTTACCTGTGAATTTGTTTCTTCAATCTGGAAGGAAGAATCCCGTGCCTTGTCTGAAAGATGGTACAACCCAATTGCTTTGCAATTAGATTCTTTCATTAATTTGGCAAGGCCCTGACCTTTTATTAGCTGAGTAGGCTTTATGGTGAGATCATACTCCAGGATTTTGGTTATCTATTTTCCTCTCTTTCCTTCACAGTCAGGCTGAACCAATATTTCTTTGACTGTGCTGCTGATCCAGGTGGATATTGGTGGCCACACGCCTATTCCACTTGGACCCACACCATTGTTTCTTTCAGTTTTTCAGTTTCCTTAATTGTAGCACAATTTACTATTTTTAGTAGTTCTTCGGGTCCTGAACTTCCGGAGCTGTTTTGAGGCCCTAAACAACGTTTTTTGGGCATGAATGTTGTGGGGAATATGAGTTTGTTCCA
>ML800186.1:174858-197171 GCA_009831015.1 Picea engelmannii
TCATTTTAGTGTTTTTTTTTTCACCTCTTTATTAAGTTGTTGTTTGGAGCTTTACAATTCAGGTTGACAATATGGGTTGGCACAATCAGGTGAGTTAGGCCGCTTGTGAGTGAGTCATT
The DNA here is from genome assembly GCA_009831015.1 of Picea engelmannii. Classification (NCBI taxonomy): domain Eukaryota; kingdom Viridiplantae; phylum Streptophyta; class Pinopsida; order Pinales; family Pinaceae; genus Picea; species Picea engelmannii. The sequence continues at coordinate 174,978 of ML800186.1, forward strand.
ACGGGATGCCTCGAACTTCAGGCCACCCCTATTTATCTATTGATTACCAACAAAGAATGTGTTCCATCTCCGAGTCCGAGTTAAAAGCTCTCACCTGTCTCCATTGAATGAAACCATCTGCCTGTGGTTCAGTACCGAGACCACTTCGTCATACTGCTTTTTTTCACCTCTTTATTAAGTAGTTGTTTTTTTTTTTTTTTCTTAATTTGGGTTTTGAATATATTTTTTTTAATGTGTTTTTGTCTTCATTAAAAAAAAAATTGTGAAGATTTTTTCCTTTTTATTTATTTATTTTTTAATGTAAATTAAAAAGAAGTTAATAAATAAATTTTCAAGTGACCATTTAGGATCCAATTTTGGGTTTTTTATTTGCGTAGGGATTTGTTGTCAAGGCCACAATTTCAATTCGGGCGTAATTAGTTGCAATTTTAACGTTTAGAAAAAACATTTTGCTTTAGGTAGCGTCACACTTTTATTTAGGTGTTGATTTTAAGGTTTTTCTAAACAATTGTTTTATGTTTTAAGGCCATGTTTGAAAAAAGTTGTAATTTTGACCCGGTTAGAAAAAGTGTTGCTATCGGTAGCACCACTTTTTGATTTGGGGGTTGATTTTAAAGTTTTTTTTGAGTAACCATTTGATCCTTTAAGCCTATGCTTGAAAAAAGTTGTAATTTTGACTCGGTTACAAAAAATGGTGCTACCGATAGCACCACTTTTCGGTTTGGGGGTTGATTTTCATGTTTTTTATGCAAAAATATGGGTTTTAAGGGCTAGAGTTCTCATTTTGAGGTCACAGTTCTCATTAAGTTGGTAACTTTGTTTGTCTTATCAACATCATCTTACATCACTATTGTGTCATGTTATCATCACATATGCACGCTAGTATTTATTTGTACATCATTGTAGCATCACATTTTATCACTCATGTCACGTTAACATCATATCTGGATCATTATTGTTTCTTTTGCATCATATTTGCATCTTTTTCGCAATATAATAAAAATGTTTTGCATCAAAATTGCATTATTTTCAACTCAAAGTCGCAATGTAATTATTAGTAATGATTTAATGATTTTTATTAATTTAATTTATTGATTGAATAATAATAATTATTATTAATTTAAGTATTAATTATTATTTTTATAATATTTAAATATTGATAAGATTGATGATTACTATAAGTCTATTTTATACCGTAATAACCATAAGAGCAAAAACCATGTATACAGTTCAAAATACGATGTATCCATGAACACAATTACAAAATTTTACCACACTAACATTCAATCAATTTCACACCATGGGAGTAAAAAACCATGTTTATATAAATGCAATGATGACATTTTAATTTAAATCCTAAAATAACCTTGTAATTTATTTTTCTTGTAAACAAGTGGAACACTTCCACACCAAGGATATGTCAACTTTCTATACAACATTACATGAAAAAACATGTACACATAAAAGGAAATGAAAAGAATTTGACATCAAAAGTTGATGGAACCGTTGTCATTTCCCTCCTCATCTTCTGAACCCTCCTCCTCTTTAATCTATAGAAACATACTAAATGAACACGAGCTCAAAAAAATAAAAAGTTGTCAATCTTTAAATATGTAATACAATCATATAGCTTAAACAAGTGTGAATACCATCTAATCCCACCGAGTCATCTTTATCGTCATTAATTTGAAAGAATATAATATATTCCAATTAATAAATGAATAATTCAAACTATTTCTAAGTTAAAAATAAACACATAATTAACAATTAATTACCTGCTACATGGGCTACAAAACTTCCAACATTATTTCATAACCATTCCTCGAGGAATACTTTAATTCTTCATCAATGGGCTCACAGCTATAGTCGTTTAACTATATACAATAAGAGAAAACCATATGTAATAGTGATCACTTATATTAAGCTAGTATATTAGCATAATAAATGAGATAATATTGTTAAACTTACAAAGAACCCTCTAATGGAGGACCTCCTCACTTTTCCCAAAGAAAAGTATCTCAAAATTATATAAAGGTATAATTTTTTTTACAGACACAGTATCGATTCAGACCAATACAGAGAAGGAGAAGCCAAAAGGAAAGCTTTATTGTACTGAATATCACAAAGTACTATAGTGCTGATCACACGATAGCATACCAAGATCAACTGAAATCATGTTGGACACACGCAGATTGAAAACAAATACTGACCTCCAAACCATCTACTTACTCACCGAGCTACTCTAAAAACTCAATTTTCAAAGATATTTAGATGGGCAGGAAGGATTTCTTCCCCATTTTTCCAATGGTAAATAGACAGTCTGCCTTTGGGATCCTTTAGTGCCCGCTTTGACAGAGAGTTAGCCTCTTTATTATGCTCCCGGTAAATGTGTTGGAAACTAATTTCTTTAAACTTATGTGCCAGTTCCTTTATTTTAAATTTCCAACCATCTAAATTCACCGTTTGAAGTTGACCCTTTTGATTCATCCAATCAATAATGATTTTCAAATCCCCCAAGATTTGAATTTTATCAATTGCTCAATGCAAGGCCAAAGTGAGGGTCGCCCACAAGCTCATTAGCTCCGCCTTTGTGTTAGTACCCGCTCCGCAGTTGATGTACCATTTGGTGACCCTCGAAGCATGAGTTTTAAAAAAACCACCCACTGCACATCAATCCCCAGATAATAAGGCCGCTCCATCGAAGCATGCCAGTGTGAAGCCCTCGATGTGAATAACTTCACACACTCTATTTGGAATAGGATTTACGGTAGCTGGCTGCCAAGAGAAGGTGACAACAATCCTATGCACCATTGCGAGATAAGAGGGAGTGTGATCCTCGAATAACACCTCATTCCTTTCAGTCCAAATATGCCAGCAAGAAATGGCAACCAAGCTTACCGGAGCTGATATTTCAAGAGTCTACACATTTAAGCAATCTGATACCGAAGATCCCACCCAAAAGATTTTTAAATGGTAGATTTCCGACAGCCGATGCCAAACTACCTTTGTGAATGAACAATGGATTAATAGATGATTGGCATTTTCAGCATTATTGTTGCAAAGCCTGCACACCCCTGAGCCTACCCAACCTTTACTTTGGAGCACATCCCAGGTAAGAATTTTATCAAAGACCGCTAGCCACATAAACAATTTAATTTTTAACTGAATAGGCCACTTCCACAGTTTGAGAACCCAACCTTTTTCACTATGGAAATCCAACGATTTTATAAGAGCCTGATAAATATTTTTAGCATAAATTACTTCGGAAGCATCCCCCCGACCCACACCAAGCTGTCCGCACCATTACAGAGAGATTGGTCTGCGTCCCTTAAACCAAAGGTGAAACTATCCCATTCTGTAGCAAACTGACCGGATAGCCCCAATGAATAGCTAGTGCGCCACCAGTCTGGGAAAGGAGATACACCATCGGTCTCTCTTGCCTACGCTAAAACCAATATATGATTAAGTGATAGCTGCGATCGAGGGGTTCTGAGAGGATAAATCTATCCTCCAAACCTACTATTTTATCCACACCTATATAAATTGAATTTCCAGAACAAGGCTTCCACCGAAGCCAATGCAATAACACTGGAATGCTCTTGGTCAAGACGCTCTAGATGCTAGACGACTTCAGCTGCTGATGATTTGATTTTCGGAACCAGTCAACTACAAAAGAACCTCCCAAGTATTTATCCAAAAGAATCCTATGCCAGATGTTGTCCACCATTAACGCCCTCCAAAGGGTATTTGCTAGCAACACTATGTTGAAAATAGTTAAATTCCTGAGTCCCCAACCTCCACACTGCTTTGGTCTTGCAAGGAGGTCCCATCTACAGAGATGGTAGTGATGTGTTGCCTTCTGACCACTCAATAGGAAAGTAAACATAAGCTGTCGAATGCGATTTAAAACATATTTTGGAATCACCTCCATCGACATCCAAAATACCGATTGACTCTCCGACACTGATTTGACCAATATTAACCTGCCTCCCAATGATAGCCTCTGATTACACCAAAGGCCGATTTTTTTTTCAATTTTAGCGACCAACCAACTCCATTCATCAACTTTGGCCGCTCCTGGCTTTAAAAGATATCCTAAGTACTTGAAACCCAAGTTTAAATCAACAAACGAAAACAATAGAATGGATTTTAAGAGCTCAAGCTCCAAATCCTCAAGCCCCCAATAGTGAACATATGTTTTTGAAGAGTTTATGCAGAGTCCAGAAATAGAACAGTAAGCTCGAATAATGTTTAATATCAATCTCCATTCCATCAGATCTACCTTAGACATTACAAGGACGTTATCAACAAACATTAGATGGATAATTTTTAGATGTTGCGTTACCTTTATACCATAAATACTCTGGTTAGCAATGCCACTAGATAACATTAGAATTATCCCTTCCATAATCAAGATGAACAAATACGGGGATACTGTGCAGCCCTGACGAAGCCCCCTCCAGCTCTTAAAATAATCTGTGGCCTCACCATTTATCAGAACTGCAAAACTGGCACTCATAGCGCAACACATTATCCAATCCGTGAGCTTTACCCCAAAGCCTATCGAGAGTAGTACCACTCTTATATACTCCCAATATATACTATCATAGGCTTTTTTGAGGTCTAATTTCAACACCAGAGACTTGATATTCTTTTTTTTAATACTATGGAGAGTCTCATGGGCTGAACCAATAGCATCCTGAATTATTCTACCCTTTAAAAATCCAAGCTGTTCTGAAGAAAGGCACTTAGATAAAAAAGGTTTTATCTGATTAGCAAGGATTTTTGAGATCACCTTGTAGATGAGGTTACATAAGGAGATAGGACGGTAATCATCAAAGGATTCTAGATTGTTTACCTTCGAAATAAGGGCCAAGAAGGTCGAGTTATGGCCTCCACAAAGTTTTCCATTCCTCCTCGAGTCCTCCACCATCTCAAGCAGATCTTCACCTACTAAATCAAAGAAGGAGATGAAAAACTCAGTCATCCACCCATCAGGACCAGGGCTTCTATCTTTGTTAAACTTTTCTAGAACGGATTTGATTTCCTCTAGAGTTACAGGGTTGAAGAGAAAATCGGCCTCATCCTCAGAAACCATGCTAGGATAAAGGCTAGAGATTCTCACAAGTTCTGAGTAATCTGTTCTATCTTTTGCTTTAAAGAATTCCTTGAAATGATTGACCGCCTCCTATTTAATTGCTTCTTGTCCAGTAATTTTGTTTCCCGTGCCCGAGATTAATTCCCACACATGCTTTCGTTTTCTATTATAGCTTTCCATCTTGTGGAAAAATTTGGTATTAGAGTCTCCACTCATAATCCAAGTAACTCGGCTGCGAAGGCGCCAAGCCTCCTCCTCCCCTCACATAAAATTATTCCTATTAGATTCCAACACTCAGAGATATCTATCATCCTCTAAGGATAAGGAACCCTCCACTAATTTAAAAAACAGTCTTTCAATTTCCGATTCCCAGTTTTCTAATGACTTTTTTTTTTGAAGCGAAACTTCTTTTATCCATAACTTTGTTTGGAATTTGAGCTCGTTAAACTTCCAAACCATTCGTTGTTGAAGATTACCCTCCATTAGGAAATGGGGGTCCCTCCAAATTGTATGAACCAAGTTTTTAAATTCAGACTCTTGCAACCAAAGAGCATTAAACTTGAATGGAAACGCCTTGCACACCAGAGCATCCTCAAGTTGTATAAATATAGGAGCATGATCAACGATATAAGGGTATTCCATCCGTGACCTTGAAAGGCCCAAAGTTGACAAAGTTGTTTAAGAGATTAAGCACCTATCAAGCCTTCTGGAAATTGCATGACGACCAACACACCCATTACGCCAAGTAGGGACCATCTTGGTAGGATTAAGATCGACCAACTTCATGGAGGAGAGTAAGTCTCTCAGGAAAAACTCAAAAGAACCTGGAGCAAATGACCCACCCCAGTTTTCTTCCGAAGACAAAATGAAGTTTAAATCACCTGCTATGATAAGATTCAGGATAGTGTGTATACCACTCTTTGCAAATGAACTCCATAAAAGATTTTATTATTTACACGGTCCATAAATATTGAGAAGTGCCACCTTCTTTTTGGAGGAAGCACAACTACCTGTTAATAAAATTCTGCGAACAATCATGAAGGGTTTCAGATCAAAGAATTTAGGGTCCCAAGCAACCAGTAAGCCACCAGAAGTTCCTATGGAGTTTACTACAATTGCAGCCCAATAAGGACGAAGTTGGAGCAAAAAATCTCTCGTTTTCTGCTCATCCGAAAGAGTCTCTTGTAAAAACACAATGTTTGGCCTTGTACAATCCAACAATCTACGAATCGAGGCAGCTTTAAGGGTGCCTCCAATCCCTCAAATGTAGTTGACTCACTTGACTTGAAGAATGTGTAACAATTGATTTCTTTGCACTTAATCATGCATGGACATAAGATAAGATAAGTTCAATTAATTTTATCAATGTCTGATAAATGACTACAAAAGAAGGTCAATGGTACTAAAAGATTACATCAAAGAAATATAATAAGTTAAAGGTATATCAAAATAAATAATTCCAAGCATATCAAAATCAATAACTAAAAGCATATTACCTTCGTGGCTTTTTAAAATGGTGTCTTAGGCTCCACTCCTCATGCCATATTCTCATCAACGATCTCTTGGCATCTAATAAATCCTTATATATTTTTTAAAATACAACTTTGTTAATAGTAGAATGTCTTCGTTTTACATCTATATCTTTGACATCCTTATGGAGCTCACTGATGTACTCATTGGTTTTGTTCAAAACCATAGAAAATGAAGTCACCTATCAAATTCAATGACAATACATAATGAAATGTAAAATGCAAAGGACAAGAAACATGAGTGAGTACATATAAGACTAATTTGAACATATTTCTATGGTATCTCCTCCCCCTGATAGTCTCAAACAATCTATACAGGGCCCATTTATCACTGAATTATACAATTGGGAACATTCTATGTCGATGTCATAATGTTCTTTACTTAGTAGCACTACTTATTTTAGAATAATTTTTATGGTATTATTTTGACCACTCCTCGCAACAATGTCAAAATTTTCATTATAGAAAATTATGCCACTACCAAATTTCAAAACCACTCCTTTATTAACTTGTATGTCATCATAAAGGAGTGCATCTTCTCTATCTTCTACAAAGACAAATATTCATCTCTATTCATGATCATGTCTATGCCCTATGCTCAAACATTAATATGCAAGCCATAGAATGAATAAGTACCATGAAAATTTAGTATATTGGATTATGTTACACTCTAAATTTCACTAAAAATGCAAGACAAATCGTACCACACTAACATGCTTAGACCTACTGCAACTAAAACCCTTGGAAATTTTTTCCCATTCCACTAAATGCAAGTAATCCATATCTAAGTATGGTCTCTCTTTTCTTGCTATACTTTTTATAAATGCTACAAGTTTTTTTTATCAAACTTTTCTACAACATAAAGCAAACTATAGTAAGTCATAATTAGAATTATAAATGCAACTCTTTGTAAAATAAGTACATGTTTTTCAATACTATATCACAAGATCATAAAGTATGTAATTACAACTTACCAAAAGCATAGATGCGGATGCCTATGCGGTCCACCTGGATTATGGCACCTCCAACGCTTGAACCGACGACCACCTGGCTCTCGCCCCTCCCACTCTCCATGCGAATTAAAACTGGGATCTGCTCGAGGCTCTGAGCATTAGCTTCATCAGCCATTTATCTCATGCTTCAACTGCGACCAGGTACTATGGCGTCAGGTTTGGATCTGCAGATGGTGTGGGCATTGATTTCCCAGAGCTCTCTCCTTTTTCACCCAGGGAACCTCCACTTTCGGCTTGTTCGGTTCATTCCTTGGCTCGCGCTTCTGCTCGATGGACCTTCTCTTAGCACTCATAGCTCCTCTGGAAGATCCTCTCTTTCCTTCTTCATCGGTCTAACCCTGCTCCTAATTCAATCCTGGGTGCTCCTGGTTCCTGCAATGCCCAGACGCATGTGTGCCACCCCTCACCTGGTGAGGGGTGGCCGTGGAGGTAGAGCGACTAACGTCCATTCTCAACTTGTCATCGTTAGCCAGGAAGGCTATGAACATTTAGTACCATGCTCCATTTGAAAAATGATGGGCGAAAGAGAAGAGTAAATGACCAACTACCATCCTACAACCCAACGTACCTAGAGGCGTCGAAGAAGCTACTGTACAGTAAAACATTTGTTAGCACACTCCCTTCTCAGTCTTCTGGGTGTGTTCATTGAGAGTCCCTCCGGATCACCCCATTCTCTTGGAACCCAATCTCCATCCTCGTATGTCCAACACAACAACCTGACACCTCTCGATATAAACTACAGGAAGAGAACAAAGGCTCAACCGGTTAGGCAGGTGGCACAAGCAAGCGAGGCCTAGAATTCTATCCCCATGCAAAAAGTCCATCACAATGAGTTGCCTCCCCCATCCTCCTTCACCAAAAGTACGAGTCTTCCCACCAAGGAAGCACATTCCAACTCCACCAGTTCTTCCAGTGACATCAAATTTGTCGGATTCCCAGTGGTCGAAGAAATGCCCCTAGGAGGTCTTCCTCCTTAAGTCTCTTGCTCTCATTTGTTTCCAGGTTTCTTAATTTTTGTTTAGTTCTAGTTCTTGCTTATGATAGGTCAACCAATGATAAAATGTGTAGTTTCTTTTGAGAGCTAAGTTTCCCTCTATGGGAAGGCATGTTTTTTCAAGTTTTGAATGCCTAGTTTCCCAATAAGGGCAGGCACAGTCCTTAGAACTTTGAGTCTTTCTCTCTGGATGTCTCTTTCTCAATTCACCCCAGATCTCTTGATTGTACTATTATTGTATTTTTAATGGAATAGCTCAAGAATTTACAAAATAAAAAATTACAACTTACCAAGGGCTTCTTATTATTGCCTTCATCGATTAAATCCCCCTTACCTTTTCTTCTCTAATGTTCCTCCTCTCTTTCCTTATGTCTACCATTATCGTCTAAGGAATCTCCATCAAAATCCATATGGCCCATAGATTTAATATTGCAACCATACATTACTAAGTTAAGTACATAAAATCCATGGAATAAAATATGTGCATAATACATGTAACATCCCCACTATAATCCTCAGTTTAATTAATGCTTATGTAGATATAATATGTGGCTACGGCAAAAGTGATGTAATATTCAAAATGTATTTCTATGTTTTAATAATAAAATATGATGCTAGTTGCTACGGGGACATGGACATAGATGGGGGATGAATTAATCCACAAGAGAGGGAGGGTCTAAGAGAATGGCTAAGAGGGGGTCCAAGGGGGAATTACCCATGTATATTAATTCAACTCATTTTCCTAAATTTTTTATTTGTATATGAACCTTCTAATTTATAATTGTGTGTTCCCAAAGACAATCATTGAATACATGTAAGAGGGTGGGTGTGAGTGGCCTCATCCCATAGTTATTGGGCACATGGGGGCTAAGTACAATCAGCTTGGGGAAGTGTGTGAGTCAAGAAAGGCAAGCCAAAGGGAGAAAATTTGTATGGGTTGGGACAATAGTTTTAGATAGTCAAGTTTTGTGCATGAGGAACAAGTAGAGAGAAAGAAGAAGAGTTTGGATTTGGTGCAACAATGGAGGGATAATTCTAGAGAAAGTTGGAGCGTATTGGAGTGTATTTGGAGTTGAAGACTGAAGAGCCAGGTTTTCAATACTGAAGAGTGAACTCCTAAGTGAGTTGCACTAAATCAACAATTGTTCGTTGTTGGTAGTTTTCCTTAGCAATAAGTTCCCTTCAGTTCCCAACTGAGAGATTCCTAGCTACCTGTGTCAGAGAGACCCTGATTAAAAAATGGGATGCCCGAGGGACTGAGATCAATGAAGGGGTACATTCCTTGGGTTGGGCAGGTCAAGAGAAAGAGAGCTGGTGAAAAATTAGGATAGTTGTAGGAAGATATTAGTGGGTTTTGAGTTTTTTTGAGCTGTGAGTGGACAGTGAGAGAACACCCTCTTTTCTAGATTACTAGCCTCATCTTGGTGGTGATTTGTTGTTAATATTTGGAACAACAAGTCTATGGTTGGGTGGAACATCCACCCCAAGAAAATGGTTTCACAACTATTATGAAAAGATAAGTGTTTTATCTTGTTGTTGTGTAATTTACATGTGTTATTGTTGTGCATTAACTCTATGTGTTTAATAATGATTTATATGTTGTTGTGTTGAATTATTAAGCTGCATTCATGTCTATTTAGCATGCTACAGATGCATCAATTTAATGGTAATAGTCAACCATTAAATCAATATGTAATACGTAGTTGAAAGCTACAAGAAATCAATTAGTTGTCAAAGAATTAAATTAGTTAACAAAAAATTCATTTTTATGTGTATTCCACACCATAATGTCCCTCGGTTGGGTTGTGGGACATTGCATTATGGTATCAAAGCCTCAAATTCAAACACGGAGATTGTATGGGCTAAGATCCAGAGCGAATTTGTGTGATTCGATGTTGCAGACTTTTGTTTGTGCGAGTTGGGGGGGGGGATGGTTGAAATTAGAGTGAAATTTCCCAAATTTGTGAGTAAATTCAAGTTTAGAGGAATCATATCAGTTTAATAGGTTTAATGGAGCCAATATGTGAAGTTGCAAAGCCGAATTCGACTTGGAATGGTCAAATTTTAAGTTTTAATGGTTGTTATAGATTTGCAGGAAGTTTGGTGAATCGATGGTCGAGATTCACTTTGATAAATTTAAAAATTCATAATGTTTCATTTGTTTTGAAAGGTTGATAAAATTAACAAACATGATTAGTTTGGGGGTTTTTTGAAATGGATCAGATCGATGGTCAAGGTTCACCGATGAAGTTGGGCGAAGTTCGACGAGCCAATGATTCAGATCGTTTTGATTGGGAGATCGACGATCTAGATCAATAAGAGAAATGTCAAAAAATTTCAAAGTGTTGAAGTTCACCAAGAAAAATCGTCGACGACCGATGGTCGAATTAGCCGAAATGGCGAAAAGTTTGGTTTGACCAGAAGACATCTCTGACCACCTATGGCTGATGATCGGGCGTCGACTGAATCCAACAAAGTCTTTTTATTTGCCAACATAAATCATCGATGGTTGGGTGTTAGCCAAATTCAATGAGGTGTTCGGCTCGACCAAGAGAAATGGTCGATGGTCGATGAGGGAAAAATATGACGATGACATGTCATGCCACATCAACATACACGTGTCATGCCATGTCAACCAACTTGACACCTTAGGATGATGTGTCATGCCACATCAACATCCACATGCCATACCACATCAGCCAACCGAGGTGGTCGATGCCGGATGGTCGGGTTGGCCGAATTGGGGAAGTGTTTTTTATAGTCACCGAGGATCGTTGATCACTGATGGGATGATGGTTGGGAATCAACCAAATTAGTGAGGATTTCAAGTTACCGATGAAGATCGTCGACGATTGGGTTGACCGATTTGGAGTTGTGTGCAAATCGGTCGTCAAGGAGTTGGACTAATGGTCGATGACCGGGTTGGCAGTTTGGGGAAGTGTTGTGTGCGCCAAGGGAGACCGTTGGTCGTCAATGGACGATGGAGCATAGATCAATGGTTCATATTTCATGCGATTTGATGTATGAATCATATTTAAAGGGTTGTTACAGTAGTAAAACAATGAATTTTATGCAAAATTTGGTGGTTTTTGAAGGTCATTAACTTGCGGGGCATTTTTGAGGGCCTAAACGTCATTTTTAGCTAATAAAAACCCACGAGAATAGAGTGTACTAGAAAACTACACTCTATCTTTGCAACTCAAATAAAAGAGCTCGAGGAGAGCTTTCCAATGAGCTAAATTGTTCACAAAACAAAGCTTGTATGAGGAAGTTACAACCAAAACAAGGGCAAAATTTTGGCACAAATTTACTTCCAGAGGGAATAACTCCATGCTTCGACGTTCGTTTGGGGCACAATAGAAATCAATGGAAATATTATGATCCATAGAAGACAACCATGAAATTATATTTTGGTTATGGATCCTGAAAAAGTGTTGGGAGTGAAAGAAGACATCTGTAGCATGTAGGGATAAATTGGGTAAAACAACATAAACTTCTATGGACCAAAAATTTCAACTCGGAGCTTGGATTTGGGAAAAAAAATAGTCGTTGGAAAGGTCTTGAGGAGTAGAAGACATACATAAAACTAGAATTTTGAATTGGGAAATAAAATTTCCTATAAATTAATAAATAGATTTTTGTTGCAGTAAAAGAGTCGAAATTGCATCATGCAAATGTTGTAACTTTTCACTCAGAACTCAGATTGAGACATGAGTATAGCTGTTACAAAGTTGTTTCAGAGAGGAATGCATCAAGGGAATCAAAATTTGAATTGATGCAATTTGTACTTCAGAAATTAATGAAGAAATAACATGTATTCTAATGGGTGAAATGCTTTATGCTATGCATGTTTCTAACAAGTAATTATCACATGCAAATTTCTTGCAGAATTAGAGGTATAGGAAATAAACTTTGGTTCTTATATGAGGACTAGAGTTATGGAATATGCTCGAGGATCTTACAGTCATGAGGATGAGATAATAGGTCTGCATGTTAGCATGGGGAATGCTGAGACAAAGTCAAATGGAAGAAGAAATAGACAAGATCCTGTCACTATGAGAAGTTGCATAAGGAAGTGCAGAGATATAGAGATGATAAAGGATTATGAAGGCTTGGGAGGAGATACTACAGAGATTAAACATATTAAATAAGCAAGTCAACAAAGAATCTGGCATTAGGAAATAAGCTAGTGCTAGACAAGTGACTGCATCTAGATCCCATATCAAAAGGGATGATCATGGAAATGATAGATAGTAAAGAAGCATGATCAAGCACCATCATTCTCCAAGGAAATCTACCAGAATAACTAATTCAAGTTCAGGGCCAAGGAGAAAACCAAGTTTGTCTCATGTTTAGAGGCAAAGGAGAAGGCACGAGGTAGACATCTTGCAAGGTGAGCTCAGGAAGATTAAGCCACATAATTTCAACGATGAGCATAGGAAATGAGAAAAGGTCGAGGCCTGGTTGTTGGAAATGAAGAAATATTTCCAACTGCATGATTACCCCTCACGGGTAGAAGCTAGAATTTCCACCTACCACTTGCAAGGAAAGGCATCCATGTGGTGGGATCAACTTAAGAAATCCAAGAACCTTAATGAGAAGAGGATCTCATGGAGGCAGTTCAAAGGATATTTCTAGGAGAAATATTTGTCCGAGCATTATTATGAAAGGAAGATGAAAGAGTTATTTGAACTCAAGTTGGGAATCATGACAATGGAGGAATGTGAGAAGAGATTCTTTGAATTGTTGAAATATGTTGACTTCATCAAGGATGAGAAAGTTAAAATCCAAAGGTTTCTAAGTGGGTTACCTTCCTTCTACAATGACACAATTCATTATGATAACCCCAATATTTTGGAAGAAGCCATAAGGAGAGCAAGGCATCTTTATGAACAAAGTAGAGGAGGGCCAATTTTACAAAAGGATTGGAAGGACAAGATGAAGGGTAAAAAGGCTCAAATAAAAAAAGGTTTTAAGCCACCCTTTTTCAAGAATGACACCCAAGCAAATCAACAAGTATAGTCAACCCAAAATGTACACAAAACTGCAGATTCATTTGGGAAAAGGCCAAGGAAACAACGTGTACAATGTTGGGGATGTGAGGGAAATCATTTATATAGGGATTGCACTCACAAAGGAGAAAGAATGAGGATTGCCCACAACATTTAGGAGGGTGAAACAATGGAAGACATGGGAAGAAACATGCCAAGGATTTATGCAATCTTGGACAACAAGTAAGCAGAGTATCAATCCCCCGTGATTGAAGTGGAATATAATATTGATAACCATCCCATAGCAATTTTAATTGATTATGGAGCTAGCCATAGTTACATAAATGCTAACATTGTTGAAATATTTCACTTGCAAAGGAGTAAGCATAAGAAATCATGGTTATTTCAATTAGCCATAGGGTATAAGCGAAAGATTAAGGAGTTGGTTAAAGTTTGACCGATAGACATGAATGGACTCAACACAAAGGTAGATGTAAACATCATACCAGTGGGTTCATATGATTTCCTAATTGGCATGGATTGGTTGGAAAAAAAACCATGTTGTCCTAGATTGTTACAACAAGACAATCACATGTCTTGATGAAGAAGAGCATCAAGGTAAGATTCAAGGCATTCCAAGAGTTGTGGTTGTTAGAGATATTTCATCTATGCAGTTGAAGAAGAGTTTCAGGAAGGGATGTTAGAATTTTGCAGCCCATATGGAAGAGACTTCCAAAGATAAAGTGGCCAACATTGAAGACCATCCGGTCTTGAGGGATTTTGAAGATGTTTTTAGAGAAATCCTAGGATTGCCACCAAAGAAATACAATGATTTCTCTATTGATTTGGTGCTAAGAGTTTCTCGAATGTCCAAGACACCATATAGAATGAGCACACCAACGCTGAAAGAGTTGCAAATGAAACTTGAAGAATTGTTAAATAAGGGGTATATATGCACACGTGTGTCACATTGGGGAGCCCCAGTTCTTTTTGTGAAGAAGAAAGATGGAACCTTAAGGATGTGTATTGATTTCAGATAGCTGAATAAGGTCACCATAAAGAACAAATATCCTTTGCCAAGAATTGATGATTTGTTCGATCAGTTGAAAGGTGCAAGAATATTTTCCAATATTTACTTGAGATTAGGTTATCATCAAGCGAGGATAAAAGAAGAAGACATCAACAAGAAAACATTTAGGACAATATATGGGCATTATGAATTCAGAGTAGTGCCATTTGGACTATCAAATGCCCCAACAATTTTTATGTGTTTGATGAATGGAGTGTTCAGGGAGTACTTGGAAAAGTTTGTAATTGTGTTCCTAGATGATATACTCATATACTCTAAGTTAGAAGAGGAGCATGAGAAAAATTTGAGAATGGCGTTGCAAATATTAAGAGAGCATAAATTGTATGCTAATCTAAATAAGTGCATCTTTTATCAAAATAAAATTCACTACTTGGGGCATATAATTTCAGCAGTAGGGATAACAGTTGATCTAGAGAATATAGAGACCATTAGAGGATGGCCAAGGCCAAGAAATGTTACAGAGGTAAGATCATTCATGGGTCTTGTCGATTATTACCGAAGATTCATAAAATGATTTTCAAAGATTGCAAGTCCAATCACTTCTTTGCAAAAGAAGGGAGTGAAATTTGAATGGACTTCCAAGTGTGAAGAGAGTTTTCAACAATTGAAGGAAATATTGACAAGTGCACCAATATTAAATATTGAAGATCCAGATGAAGATTTTGTTGTGTGCATAGATGCATGTAAGGAAGGACTCGGTGGATTCCTTAATCAAAAAGATCATGTGGTATGCTATGAGCCCAAAAAATTAAAAGAGCATGAAATAAATTATGCTTCCCATGACTTGGAATTAGTAGCAATTGTACATGCATTGAAATGTGGAGACGTTACCTCATGGGTAATAAATTCAAGCTAAGGGAATACCACTGTGGTCTGAAGCATTTGTTTGGACAACCAACACTAAATGTCAGACAGACTAGATAGCTGGAATTTCTTAGTAAGTATGACTTTGAAATTAAGCATATAGAAGGCAAGGAAAATCAAGTGGTTGATGCACTCAACATGAGAGCTCATGAAGTGCATGTCGCAGCCATTAGAATGTACAGGATAGATCTGAAAGATAAAATTGTTGCAACAACAAATTCAAATCAATAGTATGTGAACCTAAAAGAAAAATTACAACAAGGTAATTTTCAACAGAAATTTAATTATTATGAGAAGATAGAATTCTCATGTACAAAGGCAAGGTATATGTATTGAATTATAATGATATGAGAAATCTAGTGTTGAAGGAAATGCACAATGTGTCATATGTTGGAAACCCAAGATATCAGAAGGCAATTGTAGCTATAAGGAACCAATAGTTTTTGCTAGGAATGAAGAAAGAAGTGGCTAATTACATAGCCATATGTCTACAGTGACAAAAAGTGAATACAAAGCATAGACATCCAACAAGTTTGCTACAACCATTTCCCATTCTGGAATGGAAGTGGGAAGTTGTCATAGTTGATTTTATTACTAAGCTTCCCATAACAGTGAAGCAACATGATTCCATCATGGTGGTGGTGGATAAATTAAGTAAAGCAATGCATTTCATTCTAGTAAAGACAACATAGAAGGAAACAAATATTGCATAAATCTACTTGAAAGAAGTTGTTAGACTACATGGGATACATAAGGAAATAGTCAGACAGATAACCAAAGTTTACTTCCAATTTTTGGAAAGGTTTGTTCAAGGGATTTGGGACAAATATAAATATTAGTACAACGTACCATCCAAAGTCAGATGGACAAACATAGAGGACTAATAGGATAATTAAGGACATGCTTATAATATATGAGATGGATCGACCATAAAAGTGAGAAGATTATATTCATTTAGTTGAATTTTCCTACAACAATGGATATTGGGTCTCATTAAAAATGAGTTTGTTTGAAGCATTGCATGGAAGAAAATGTAACACACTAGTGAATTGGGATAATTGAGGAGACATAGCAATTGTTGGGCCAGATTTGTTAAAGGAAATGGAAGAGAAAATGGCAAGGATAAAGTAGAATTTAAAGGCTGCCCAAGATAGACAGAATAGTTATGTAGACACAAACAAAGTTTTCATATATTTTAAAGTGGGAGAACATGTGGCCTTAAAACTGAAGGCGAAAAGAAGTTTGCCAAGATTAAGAAGTTACCCGAAGTTGGTAGCGAGATATTATGGAACTTTTGAAATATTAGAAAAGATAGGACCAATTGCATACATGCTAGCATTTCCTTCATCGATGAGATTTCATAATGTATTTCATGTGTCATTATTAAAGAAATATGTGATTGACCATAACCACATAATTGATTGGAATGTTATCCAAGTGGAGCACGAAGGGGATTTCCGGGTGGAACTGGTATGCATCCTAGATCAGAAAGTCAAAGTGCTTAGGAACAAGGCCATATGGCTAGTAAAAGTTTAATGGACTTGCTAAGTTCTTGAAGATTCTACATCGAAGCATGAAGAAAACATGCAGGAAGAATACCTACAATTTTTTTTAATCAATTTTTAAGAAAACAGAATGCAAGACTCCATTTTGAGAAACTAGAGTTTCGAAACCACATATGAGAGTCCTAGCCAATTGCACTGGGAACAATTATAAAACAATGGCTCATTCCTTGGGTTAATCTTGATAAACAAATGGTACATCCCTTGGGTTAGCCCTGATAAACGAGTGGTGCATTCCTTGGGTCGACGAGTTGAGAGGAACGAGAGATTATGGTTGGAATTGCTATTGGAGTTGTATATATGTATATCGACATAGTGTACACCGAGGACGATGCACAATTCTAGGGGAGGGGGAATGTAACATCCCCACTATAATCCCCAGTTTAATTAATACTTATGTAGATATAATATGTGGCTACGGATAAAGCGATTAATATGTGAATTGTATTTCTATGTTTTAATAATAAAATGTGATGCCAACTGCTAAGGGGACATGGACATATATGGGGGTTGAATTAATCCAAAAGAGAGGGGAGGGTCTAAGAGAATGGTTAAGAGGAGGTCCAAGGGGGAATTACCCATGTATATTAATTCAACCCATTTCCCTAAAATKGTTATTTGTATATGAACCTTCTAATTTCTGTTGAGTGTTCCCAAATCCAATCATTGAATACATGTAAGAGGGTGGGTGTGAGTGGTCACATCCCATAGTTATTGGGCACATGGGGGMTAAGTAAAATGATCTTGGGGAAGTGTGTGAGTCAAGAAATGAAAGCCAAAGGGAAGAGATTTGTATGGGTTGGGACAACAATTTTAGACAGTCAGGTTTTGTGCATGAGGATCAAGTAGAGAGCAAGAAGGAGAGTTTGGAGATGGTGCAACCATGGAGGGTGAATTCTAGAGAAATATGGAGTGTATTGGAGCATATTTGGAGATAAATACTGAATATCTGGGTTGTTAGGCATGAAGAGTGACCTCCTGAGTGAGTTTCACTAAATTAGCAAGTGTTCGTTGTTGTTTGCTAGTATTTTTTCCTAGCAACAAGTTACCTTGAGTTCCCATCTGAGATATTCCTAGCTACCTTTAACAAAGAGACCTTGATAAATGAGTGGGATGCCTCAAGGATTGAGATCAATGAAGGGGTAAATTCCTTGGTTTGGGAAAGTCAAGAGGAAGAGAGCTGATGGAAAATCAAGATAGTTGTAGGAAGATATCAATGGGTTGTGAGTGGACAGTGAGGGACCATCCTCTTTTGCATATTACTAGCCTCAAATCGAGGGTAATTTTTTGTTGATATTTGCAACAATAAGTCTATGTTTGGGTGGAACATCCATCCCAAGCAACTGGTTTCACAACTATTGTGAAAAGATAAGTGTTTTATCTTGTTTCTATGTTATTTTACATGTGGTATTGTTGTGCATTAACTCTGTGTTTAAAAATGATTTATATGCTACTGTGTTGAATTATTAAGTTGCATTCATGTCTATTTTAGTATTCTATAGATGCATCAATTTAATGGTAAATCAACGGTTGAATCAATATGTAATTTGTAGCTAAAAGCTACATGAAATTAGTTAGTTGTAAAAGAATTAAATTAGTTAACATAAATTTTGTTTTTATGTGAATTATGCAATGTAATGTCCCTCGGTTGGGTTGGGGCACGTTACATACCCATTTGAAAAATTGAAAATACACATGCATAACATTAACATATGTAAATATACAGAGACTAAACCTCTTACTCGAAGACATAAACATAGACTAACCCTGTAACTCCCTAACCCAGTAACCATTGAATCACTCCTTTTGTTAGCTTAAATTGTATGAATTGTATTTCAATATGAGGAATTCACAATGTAGCATCTAGCTAGCATATTATGTGGAAAATATTCTAGCATAAATATCCATGAATATTAATATAGATCTAGCACACAATACAACCAAAGATAGGTTAACAGAGCTAGGAGAATAAACCACATTGAGTCTCCTTAGAAATATTTTTCATTACACTATGATGGAAGGAGAAGTGAAGGATCCTAAAATCGTATGCAATATTTGGAAGATAAAATGTTAAGCCCCTAGATAAAGTCCCATGTTAAGAATAGATCCCATGTGAAGCCTTAGATATTGAGTTGTTGTATTTCTGTTGTTATATTATTATCGTCAGCTAGACCTTTTAATTGTAATTGTACCCTTGGTATCCTATATATATACCAAGGAGACCTAGTTTTAGGATCATCTCATCTTGTACATTTGTTCTATTGTAAAAAGAGGTTTCCCTCTTGAAGAGGCTTAACAATCATTATTCTTTCTTTATGAGGCATGGATTTACTTATCTCTCTTTTTATGCTATTTTGGTCGTTTGGTGCATAACATTTGGTTTTAGAGCATACAATCCTAGGGTTTTTCTCCTTCAAGCAAGTCATCTTGGAATTTTTGCTATAACTTTTTTCGAAGAAGTTTCAGACTATGAAATTTTCAAGAGATTGAGGAGACATTGTGAAGTACATCTGGTACAAATTGTAGGTACCGATTCATTACACTTTCTAAGATACATCTTGTAGAAGTTAGGGTTTGTGACTAGTCCCAAAATCAGTTTCAAATGAGTCATCTTGGAATTTTCGCTATAACTTTTTTTGGAAAGGTTTTGTACAAAGAAATTTTCATAATCCTAAGGAGACATATTGAAGTACTTTTAAAAAAAATATCAGATACTATTTCACTACACTTTCTAAAATATAGCCTATGGAAGTTAGGGTTTGTGACTAGTCCTAAAATCAGTTTCAAATGAGTCATCTTGGAATTTTCACTATAATTTATTTTCAACAAGGTTTCAGATTTTGAAATTTTTAGAGTATTGAAGAGACATTTCTAATTACATTTGTTACAAATTTTAGGTTTTGTGTCATTTTTATTTTTGAGATACAAGCTGTGGAAATTAGGGTTTGTTGACTAGACCTAAAACTAGTCTCAAGCAAGTGTTCTTGATAAAACTGTCATATATTAATATTGGAAGGTCAAAATTGATTTCCACTAGTTCTTTTGGAAAGAATACGAACCATAATATGTCAAACAAAAATTTCAAAATCAGATTGGAAATATTGGACATGTGGCATTCCATACAAGTTCATTATCTCGAAAGGTATAATAATCAACAAGTTTTGGGAAGGTTACCATAACTTTCACTTGACACATCAAATTTTAGTCAAACATGTGGCATTATAGAGAAAACATATCAGAGGACTACAAGAAGAAAATTCTGGAACCGAAAGGGCCAAAATTGCATAGATACATTAGGATAAGGATTGCCCAACAAGACAATCTCAAAATTAGGGTTTTAAAGGTACACAACTTACAATCGTCTTAACTTTTGATTGGAAGATATTTTTTTGGTGATTCCAAATTTATATAAAGAGAAAAAATAAGAGTATTATTATTTTTGTCCCACATGGAAAAGTGTGTTCCAAAAATTACTTCACCAACCAAACCTCCAGAAATATCAACCAAGACTCATGAAGAAAGAGAAGAGATTTTTCACTAGCTATCCAAATTGGAGAACAAATTTAATGATATGAGTGTTAAGTCAATAACAAGTATTGATTTGATAGAAAAAAAGATAGATGAAAATAGAGAACATATGGAAAATAATATGGATAAAAATAGGGTACAAATGGAAAAGAAGATGGATGAAAATATGGTACAAATGGAAGAGAATATGGATAAAAAGATGGAAAAATTGCAAAATTCCATGTCAACCATCTTGTTACATACTACAGATGAGATATTCTCTCAAGGAGATATCGAGAGACAAGGAAATAATGTAAATGTGGAGGAAATAAGTTTGAGCCCTAAATCATGATTATTCATCGCCTCTAGATCTGCATCAAAAGGGTTTTAATCAACGCCAATGAACTACTTAATTCCCAAGATTGATATGAGGAAGTTTGATGGTAAAGATTATATAGCATGGATATTTCAGATGGAGAAATTCTTCGATCTACACCAAGTTCCAACCTTACAAAAGGTAACTCTTGCTTCCTTGTATTTAGAAAATGATCAATTTGTCTAATATTAATGGCTTTGTGAAAGAAAAAAAGGATTATATTATCTCTTGGTCCATTTTTACGGATGAATTATAACACATTATGGGGATATTAAGAGCAATACATTCTTTAGTCAATTGCTAAATCTTCGAAAAAGATGTCCAATTATAGAGCACATTCAACAATTCCAAAAACTAAGTCTCAAGGTAAAGAACATTCTAGAGGATAATTTGTTAGATCAATTTATTGACACTTTAAAGGAGAACATTCAACATGATGTGTGTCTCTTTGAACCTAAATCCCTAAAGCATGATTTCAGCATGGCAAGGGAAGTTGAAAGTAAAAACATGGTCACTAGAAGAATGATATCTAACAATTATATAGAGCACCATGCTCCCTCTCCTAACCTCACTCAACATACAAGGTTGACACCTCAACAAATGGATGAAAGAAGAGAAAAGGGACTGTGTTTCAATTGTGATAACAAGTACAGTAAGGGGAATAAATGTGGTGATAAGAAATTACTCTACATATATTGTGAAGAAGCAGAAGATCAAGAATTGGAACCACTACAAGATATATAACTAGAAGAGACTACTCCAACCATATATTTTCATGCATTGGTTGGCATCAATACTCCACAAACACTCAAGATAGAAGGATATATCAAAAATAAAAAGGTAATGATGTTTATTGAGGGAGTATTTATTGGATAGTCTCATGATTGCAATCCAAATGGGTGGTGTTGATGTCGTATTAGGGGTCCAATGGTTACAATCATTGGGAATAATGGCTCTTATTTTTCAAGAATTTTTCATGATATTTTCCTCAAAAGGGAAGGAAATTAAACTCAGAGGTATCCAATGGAATCCCTATAAATTGATAAGCTCCAATAGCATGACAAAATTACTCAAAGGGACACCATGGTGTACTTGCACAATTATGCTCAGTGGATGTTCAAACATCTAGAACTTATGTTCCAGTGGATCTCTAAAAATTTATTGACAATC
>ML800186.1:198287-223971 GCA_009831015.1 Picea engelmannii
TATGAAGAAATGGCCAATTCAGAAAACCTTGAAGAATATTAGAGGATTCTTAATATTGATAGGATATTACTACAAGTTTTTCAAGAATTATGGTCAAATAGCAACACCTCTAACAAAATTATTAAAAAATGAGGCATTTTCTTGGACTCAAGAAGCAACCAAATATTTTGAAAAGCTTAAGGAGGCTATGTGTATGACTCTTGTCCTGGCAACACCTGACTTCATTTTTTTTTTTGTTGTGGAATGTGATGCCTTAGGACATGGAATTGGTGCAATTTTAATGCAAGAAGGAAGACCCCTTGCCTTCAAAAGTATCCATATTAAAGGAAAGAACTTACTCAAACACATTTATGAAAAGGAAATGTTGACCATATTGCATGTAGTTAAGAAATGACAGCCTTACCTAATAGGAAGACACTTCAAGGTAAACACATATGATGATAGTTTGAAGTACTTCCTGGGACAATGATTATATTCAAAAGAGAAACAAAAATTGGTTACAAAGATGCTAGGTTACAACTTTGAATTATCTACAAAAAAGGAAAAAAAAATGGTGGCATGTGAACTTTCAAGTAAAGAAGAAGACACAGAGGGTTTATTGTGTGATATTTCCATTACACGACATAATAGGGTGGAAGAAGAAAGGATAGAATGGAAGCAAGATCAAAAGGTATGAAAGATCATTCAACAACTACAAGAGGACCCAAGTGCATTATATACATTTGTGTGGAATAATGATTTATTATGGTATCAAGATAACTTATATTTATGTAATAGTTCCCAATTCAAAAAGAAAGTACTTTTGGAATTATACACTTCTCCTATAGGAGGACATTTTGGGTTCTTGAAAACTTACCACAAGATCAAAAAGGACTTTTTTTGGGAAGGTCTTAAAGTTGATGTTCAAAATTTTATGGTTGAATGTATGGTTTTCCAATAGAATAAGGAAGAGATAATCAAGACCCTAGGTCTATAACAACCATTAGCTATACCAAGTCAACAATGGGAAGAGGTTTCAATGAATTTTATTACAGGTCTACCCAAGTCCAAAGGAATGAATGTCATCATGGTAATAATGGATCAACTCACAAAGTATGCCCATTTTTCTCCCTTTCTCGTCTTTTCAAAGAAAGTATAGTATCCACAACATTCATGGAAACAATTTAGAAGATAGATGAAGGAATCCATAAGATCATTATAAGTGACAAAGATCCAATTTTCACTCGAAATTTTTGGACTGATTTTTTTGTTTTGTTTGGGTACTCAATTGGCTCATAACTCCTCTTACCATCGTCAATCCAATGGGAAAATTGAGATTGTGAATAAATGTCTAGAAGGGTATCTTTGTTTCTTTGCAATTGATAAACATACACAATGGGTCAAGTTTTGTCCCTTGGTAGAATGGTGGTACAACACATCCTTCCATACTTCATAAAAAATAATGGCACTTTATGGATATCATCCTCCATCCATATCATCACCCTTGAAAGGGAAAGCGTAGGTTCAAGCAGTGGAGGAACACATAGAGAACCAACAAGAAGTTCTCAAACTATTGAAGGACAACTTATGTAGAATTGTGGTGAAACCTGCACAAAGAATCTAGCTAAAACCAATTCGTACAAATCTTGCAAATTGAGAGGAGAGAAGAGATGAGAGAAAAGAATAAATAGAATTATATTCATTGTATGAGTAAAATGGTAAAATACACATGATATAATCTACATGTCTAAGTGAAGTCGCCATAGTAGTGATCTAGAGAGATCTATACACTCACTGATAGAAACTGAAGTAATCTGCCACCTAGTCCTAGTGAACTGATCCATGCAAACATTAGTTAACTGAGTCACATGTGTGGAAGTGAGAGAAACACATGAATGAGTGACTTCCACTAGTATAACTAAGTGTAATTAAGTGTAACTAACTATGAACTGAAGAGGATCACCCTATTTTGTACGGGAATATTCTCTAGAGAGAATATTCTCATCTAAGGAAGCGTTCTCAACATTGGACTATCAACCATAGGTAAATAAATATTAGGTGAGTGTTTAATGTCTCCAACACCCCCCCTGAACACTATTAGGGTGTACATAATGAATGGGTCCTAACAACCAAGGCCATGTTAGGTACCCATTGTACAATGCATCTAAGAATGAAACACTGAAAAATAGAGGAAAGAGGGAAAACCTCATGGGAAGAACCCCTCCTCAAAGCACAATGGAAAAAATGAAGAAGGGACAAAAGCGGTTGCTAAGTAACTATTTCCTTCACTCCAAGATGATCGTGCAAGAAGTGGAACGTTTTATCCGTAAATGTCTTGGCGAATATGTCTGGAATTTGTTCGGAAAATGGATAGTACTGCAAATCGATGATCATTTCATGTACCATCTCTCTGATGTAATGAACATGGATCTCAATGTGTTTGGTCAGTTGTCGCTGCACTGGATCTCTACAAAACTTGAGAGTACACTGATTGTCACACCAAATGACATTCAAACAATGGAACTGGATTCCAAGCTCGGTGAGGAAGTTTTGAAGCCAAAGTGCCTAAATAATGATATTGATCACCCCTTTGTACTTGACCTCTGCTAAATATAGAGGAATAGTTGATTGATTTTATCTCGACCAAAAGATGGGACTAGAACCCAAACTAAGAATGTACCCATATGTGGACTTGTGATCTAGGTTATCGCCAACCGAATCAAAATTGGTGAATCCCATGAGATCCAATGCACAACCTGTTTCATAGTGGATACCATAACCTTTGGTGCCCTAAACATATATAATGATGCTCTTGGAAACCTTCTAGTGTAGCTCATGCGGATCCTAAATGTACCTAGAAAATACCCTTACTACATATGAGAGGTCTAACCAGGTGTGGGTGAAATATAGAAGTATCCTCAACAAATTTTCGATACAAGGTGTTTTGCACCACTGGTGTATCCCTGCCATCCTCAAGATGTACCCGAGACAGAAAGGGTGTGGGTGTCGATTTGCAGTCGATCATGTGGAATCTAACCAAGAGATCCCGAGCATACTTAGTCTGATATAGCTTGATTCCTTAAGCATCCTAACTAATCTCGAGACTAAGGTAATAGTGTAGTGGACCCATGTCCATCATAGAGAACCTATCGTGTAGAATGTATTTGACCGAAACAATTTCTTATGTCGAAGTTCTTGTGATCAAGAGGTCATCAACATAGAGAACCAAAAAGGATTCTGGGGTCCTCAACATGTAGACACTTGGATATGATTTGCATCTCACAAAGTGTTGAGAGAGAATGTAGGCATCCATATTCACATACCATGCTCTAGGTGCCTTCTTGAGGCCAAAGAGGGACTTCTTCAGTCGAAATACTAAGGATGAGTTCTAAATGAACCCCTGCAATTTCTCCATGTAAATTTCCTCTGAGAGATCCCCATGAAGAAAATAATTTTTCACGTCCATTTGGTGAACTTCCCACCCCCTGGCTAATGCAATGGAAAGGGACAATTGGATGGAGTCCATATTTTATATGAGAGACAAGGTCTCGTCATAGTCTATCTCATGGATCTATTGAACGCATTTGGAAACCAATCTTGCCTTATACCTTCTCACATGTCAGTTTGCTTCCTTCTTGGTCTTATAGACCCATCTGCATCTGACAAGATTCATGTATGAAGGAATCAAAACCAAATCCCAAGTCTGGTTCTCAAGGAGAGAATTATACTCCTCTTGCATGGAAACTTCCCAAAAGGGATTCCATGCAGCCTCTACATAGGTTTGCGGGTATGAAGCTAAAACCATATAGAAATGCATGGGAATCACTAGTTCAGTAGTTTTTAGTGCATGAGTAGGATCCTCAAACTGAGACCTCATCCTCCTCTAATCTGCTAGAACCCCCACAAGGTCTCCTACTTCTTGTAGGGTGGTATGTGCCCACTTGGGCATATGAGGTGGCTCAACATTTGCATGCTCATCATCGACATGCTCATGATATTCGAATAAGATTCAGAGCTCGGATCTAAACCATTATCTGAGTGAGTAGACTCATCATCACTGGTGTTTAGTGTAGGCAATGGCACAAAGATCTATGCATGTGGGTCCAATGGTGCATGCAAGGGAGTTTCCTCAAACTGAACACCATGCTCAATGATGAGCATGTCAGTAGAGGGATCAAGTAACATGTAACCCTTCACACCATATGGATATCCAACAAATATGGATGTGGTACTCTGTGGATCTAATGCTTTCCTCTTTTCAGAGGGTACGTGGGCCCATGCACGTGATCCAAATATTCAGAAGCGGGCGACTTCCGTTTTGTTGTCACTCCATGCCTAAAAGGGAGTCTGGTCCTTGAAAAATCTATGAGGATATATGTTATGAATGTGGTTAGCACAATTAAGTGCCCCAGTCCAAATCTTGGGTGGTATATATCTTGCATGCAACATGCAAGTGGCCATCTCCCTAAGGGATTTTTTCTTCCTCTCAGCTACTTTGTTAAGTTGCAGAGTGTAAGGTACTATGTGTTGTAGTTGTATACATGCCTACGAAAAAAGATGTTGGACATCTCAGTTCACATATTCCCCCCCATTGTCTTTGCATATGATTTTGATATTTCTCTCGGACTAAGTCTCTGCATGTGCTTTGAAGTCTTTGAGATGCTCAAAAACCTCAGACTTCTACCTGAGAAAATACACCCAAGTGTATTGTGACAAATCATCAATTAATGTAAGCACGTACCTGACTTTGTTGATGGATGGATGTGGAAAGGGTCCCATCAAATCACTGTGGATGAGATACAAAGGAGAGGAGGCCCTCCAGACCTTCCCTTTCTCAAACTTCTCTTGAAGACATTTTACAAGAATGCATCCTTAACAAACTCCTTTTGACAAGTGTATGTTGGGAAAGTCGGTGACCATATCTTGTTTTCATTGTTGCTGCATGTATTTGAAATTCAGATGGTTGAATATCTCGTGCCATAATATACTAGTATCATCATCATTCGTCAATAGTAAAGCGTAATTATATTTAGCAATGAATTTATACAAATGATATTGGTGGCTTACCTCACCAAGAAAAATCGTGGATTTATCACGAAAATCAAATATGTCTATGGAATTATGTGTGAATTCCAACCTTTTTCTTATATGAGAATGTGTTATCTGATAAACAAAGAGTAGATTCACGAAGAGTTTTGGAACATGCAAGATGTTCTCAAAATTTCCATGTGGGATTTCTACTCTCCCTTGGCCAATGACCTCAACTTGGGTATCATCTCCCATGAGGATGGGAGGACCCATGCATGTAGAAATATAATATAAAACATTATTTTTTGTTGCCATATGGTGGGTTTCACCTCTAAAATCCATGCATCAAGAGAAGAGTTAATTTAAATAAGTACATGAGAGTTACCTCATTTGGCTTGATATTTCAGATTCTTCTTGGCAACTTCAAGAATGTGATCCCTGAGGTTGTTCTTCTGAAGAATCTGCACCATCTAATCAATATGTTTCTTCATGCATGTAGACTTGGGATGATAACCACAATTGCAGTAACCACATTTGGTCTTCCCTTTATTTCCTTTTCCACCTTTGGAGCATGATGAACCATTGAAAGGTTTGGAGTGCCCTTCCTTCTTTGGCTCTGCATGCACCTTTCCCTTGCCTTTTTGCTTGGACTTTGAATTGGAAGTGTTTTTTTATTCAAGCATAGCAAGTGCATGCACATTAGGTCCCTTGAATATCCCCATTTTCATGAGATTATCTTTCTCATGCATGAGGGCTTCAATAAACCGATCCAATGTCGGTATTTTCTAGTCCGCTCATGAAGTGAATCTATTTGTGTAAAACAATGAGACGAAGAAAACATAATCCAGACCAAATTTTGCTAAGATAGAAAGGATTAATTGACTGTGTTGAGTGGATTTTTCTATTCCACGTCCCTTTAGATGAAGGAGGAGGAACTTGAACTTCATAAAGAAGTATTGGATGTTGTCAAAATTCCTCGAATGTAAGGAATTTATCTCGACCTCGAGCATATGGCCTCTCATTTCGTCTTGTTTTCCAAAGAGGTCCTCCAACTTTGTCCAAATCTTATCTGATGTGGTACACGCTTCAATGTGAAATAGAAGCTCAAGGGACATAGACACGTAGAGGAGGTCGTAAGCCTCATCTATGCGGTTGAGATACACGTTCTTCTCGATAACAGAGGTTGGCTCAACCTATGTAGCCATGGTAATTCAGTACAAGCTTTTGCATCTGAGTTGATGCAGAATTTTTAGCTTCCACTCGAAGTAGTTATGAGGCGTGAGAAGCATTGTCGGTGAATAATCYATTTTTTCTGACTGCATATCCTATTTGGACCTACAAATAAGATACTTTTGCACCTTKTCCTAGCAACCTATGGGATCTAATACTGTGTAGAATTGTTGTGAAACCTGCACAAAGAATCTAGCTAACAACAATTCATACAAATCTTGCAAATTGAGAGGAGAGAAGAGATGAGAGAAAAGAATAAATAKAATTGTATTCACTGTATGAGTAAAATGGTAAAATACACRTGATATACTCTACATGGCTAAGTGAAGTCACCATAGTAGTGATCTAGAGAGATCTAGACACTCACTGACATAAACTAAAGTAATTTTCCACGTAGTCCTAGTTAATTGATCCATGCAATCATCAGTTAAYTGAGTCACACTTGTGGAAGTGAGAGAAACACATGCAATTTTTGTTAATAAAATAGAGGTTTCCATGCATGAGTGACTTCCACTWGTCTAACTGAGTGTAATTAAGTGTAAATGACTATGAACTGAATAGGAGTGCCCTATTTTGTAGGGGAATATTCTCTAGAGAGAATATTCTCATCTAAGGAAGCGTTCTCAACATTGGACTATCAACCTTAGGAAAATAAATACTAGGTGAGTGTGTAATATATCCAAAAAATTGGTTACAACGCAAAATAGGATGAAACAACAAGCACATAAACATCACAACAAAAAGGAATTTGAAGTGGGGGATTGGGTATTTCTGAGGCTACAACCATATGAATAGATGTCCCGCAAGCAACAAAATAAGGACAACAAATTAGAACCTAAGTATTATGGTCCCTATAAGGTGTTGCAAAGGATTATAAGTATGGCTTAGAAATTGGAGTTACCTTCATCTTCACATGTACATCCAATCTTCCATGTTTCTTGCTTAAAGAAGGTAATTGGTGATAAGATCTAGTTCACACTATTTTCCTAAAGATCAATGAAGAATGGAAAATCACACTAGAACCATAAACAATCCTTGAAACAAGGGTTAAGAAGCTGTGAAATCGAGCAATTATCGAGTACCTCATCAAGTGGAAGAACTTACCAATGGAAGAAGCGACATGGGAAGATGATTTATTCATGCATAAACATCCACAACTAATAAAGTGTTGAGGAAAATAATTGTTTGAAGGGGCGGCAATGTTAATCCTATACACAAATCCCCATGTTAAGAATAAAGCCCCATGTAAATCCCTAGATATTGAGTTGTTGTATTTCTATTATTATATTAGTATTTTCAGTTAGACCTTTTAATTGTAAGTGTATCCTTGGTATCATGTGTGTGTGTGTGCCATGGAGACCTAATTTTAGGATCATCTCATCTTGTACATTTGTTCTATTGTAAAAGGAGGTTGCCCCTCAAAGAGGCTTCATATTCATTGTTCTCTCTTTATTAAGATGTGGAGTTACTTCTCTCTCTCTTTTTATGCTATTTTGGTTGTTTGGTGAATAAATAGAAAGATAGATCTTGGATTGTACACAACAATTGGCGCAAGTATGGGATAAAGTTGGGCCTTTAAAAACCAAGGTTGAGTGTATGGATTTGGGTGATTTATTGTTAATGTAATTGGTTGAGGAGAGTTTACATTGGGATACTAATTATGAGTGAGATTATTCATAAGGGATAAGAGAAATGTGGAAATTTTGTACATTTCAATGTATCTTAGGTTGTGTTAGTGTCACATCTTCTCATCTACATCCAATGAACACAACCTGAAATGCATTGGAATTTCTTATCCCTTACCTTGGTTGACTAGGTGACTTAGACTATGCATCCATGGAAGGATGGGGAGAGGGTGAATGAGGAAAATGATTGGAAGGGGATGGTTTAATGTCAGATGGATTTTAATAAACATTTTTAGGGGGTGACACATATTGATGGGTGTGTGGTTAAAGAACATGTGTCATTGGATGGTGATCAAAAGGATTTGGAAAGGTATGCTGACACGAGTGGGAGTTTAAGTATAATTGTATCATTTCAAATGATACCTTTCCCACTCATATGGTATGATATTTAAAATGATAATATACATATGCAACTTTCTTAAACAATTATATTGTACCAAGTTTAATTAACTCATGTGTTGAAAAAATTCTCTTGAAATAAATATTAAGAGGGACAATATTATAACAAAGGGAACAATGTCCCATCCCACGAGATTCAAATTATAATGATCATTGTGTATCCTATAGAGTAATATAATTTTAGTTTATTAATATTAATCAAGAGCAAAATGGTCTTCTCAACAAATAGACATTGGGTTCAAATCTTGTTCTAGTACGATTTGAAAATCCTAGTAGATTTACTTCACTACAAAACATTTAGTCTTATCATATTGTTTCCACTCTAAATTTTATCTCCATTTGGATGAAATAACCTCCAACAAATATTGGATTTCACTCTTCAGAATCACAGAAACTCCCTCCTATATATACTATTTCTATTACATTCTTGTAGTTATAAAATTAACAATGAGAAAAAAGTGGCCACTTGTGTATGTATTATTGATCATTTCTTTTATTTTTATTTTATTTTCAATCGTGTGAGTTGAATATTCATGTTTTTATTATATGGAAAAGAATTTAGAGAAATCAAAATCATCCCTTCGGTCGATGAGCTTTATCATCTGAGAATTCATGCATCAATCATTACATTCCTATTAACATGGTGGGAGAGCCTTATCCAAATGCATATAGTTACCTTGATACCCAATCTAGGATTCTCATAGGGAACATATTGACATCTTAAAGAGAAGCCCTTCAAAAAATAAGAAGTAATTATGATTGACAAAAGCATAAAATCTTATGTGATATCCAAGTATACACATCCATCATATATGTTGGAATGACAGTTGGTTGCAATGTTGTTGATTACGATGTTTCATTTAATGTAGAAAGTGGTACCCAAGTCGATTGGGAGAAGTCAAAACTTTACCCACAAATCCATTACACCTACAAGAATCTTTTCCCCATGTGTTGAAGTGAAAATGAAATGAGGGGAACCCACTTTTTCGTTTATATTAGAAATACACAGCGAGGTCAACACAAAATCCTATTTTGTGTCAATTTATTTTATTTAAAAAAAAATTCTAAAATGAGTTATGAGTTTGTGTCAACTATCCCAATGCTAAGATAAATATCGTGTTGTGTGACATTATTTTCTCATTATCATAGCATCATATTTACATCATCTTTTTTAGCGCTCACTAAACACAACTTCATGTTAGCATTGCAATCTTTTTATGTTAGGCCAAACATTGCATTGTGTTAACATCAAAATAATGTCATAATTACCATTAATTCTAATAAAGAAAAAATAATAACAAAATTGATTAATTAGACAATAATAATAATTATTATTATACAAAGTTTATAGTTATTATTATTACTATTGTTGTTGTTGTTGTTTTTATTGTTGTATCTGGTGGAATCAACAACTAGGGTGAGCTCATACTCATGTGACATGGGGTCAATTATGACTACTACCACTATAACCTCTAGGCATACCCCTGCTACCCCATGCATGGTACACAAGGTTATTTGAGGTTTGAACCAACAACATCGCAAGGAGTGCCTTAATAATGCACTATATCACCAATTGATCTGCACCCTAGGGGTACTATTATTATTATTATTATTATTATAGTTAAAAATGAATTAATATTTTCAATTTCATTCATTTTCCTTTTTCATCGTTTCATTTGACATATCCTTTTCAAAAATATTTATTTCATTTCCAGTGTTTCATTTCCAATTGTTTACACCAATTGTGCACATACTTCACACCTTAATCATATATGCTTGGTTTATGACTCCAAGCTCAACCTTATAAAATAAATAACTTAACTCATAACCAACTAGATTCGTTACATGGAGACAAAACATATCTTGTAGTTAAGTTAGTATGGTAGGGATAAGCATCCAAATAATTTGCAACAATCATTTACATCAAAACATAGTTTCTTTGATTTACCAAAATTTAGAATCCTTTATAACAGATGTGGTCAAAACCCATTTAGCAATGGGGCACACTCTTGAGTGTCAATGTTGAGGTTGAGGTTAATAGTTTAATGGAGCTGACCTAGATATTTTAACCTATTTTTTAAATCCATGAGTATTAGAGGCCCAATCCCCTTGTACACATTTGCGAAGAGGTGTCTTAGTGGTGAATCATATAAGGTTCCTACAAGGTGGCTTTCATGGGATTGAGGAAGCACCTGGGATAAATAATTACTGGTTATTGGGAGTTACCCCTAGTTCCCTTCACTATAATTGTATCTGTCATACCTTCACTCGCTCCTTCATTGGATTCATCCCCATTCATTGGAGTGCTTGGAAGGCCTAGTTACTATACATGATTTGAGAGGAGGTTGTTAATTAGAGTATTATGACAATATCTTTCTTTTTTCAAAACCATAGGATGAAAACTTTTACATAATATATTTACATTGTTGTGCTTTATTGAAACACACTTATAAAACATGTATTGCACCACCTAAGCATATAGTTTCAATTTAGGCACATTTTTCTTTCAAGTATTTTATTTTCGCATAGGACAAGTCCGTTGATCTACTTCCTCAGCATTATAAAAATCCTTGAGTGTAGAACCCATAATCCATATAATCCTAAATCCTTATCTCACTTAATATCTAACCCATATCACCCCAAACCCATATCCCCTATAAAACTTAACCCATATGACCCCTAGATACTATAAACCCTAAACCATACACCCGAAATTCCTTCCCCCGATTATTGTAAACACTAAACAATAACCCTTATAATAATGAACCTCAATAAACATTATATCCCCTAAAAATTAACCTATACAAATCCCTAACCCCTATCACCCTTAACCTATCACTCTATACCCCTCACAAATAATCATTGACCCGTAACTCATAACCACTTAAACCCCTATAACCTTTAATCTCCATTACTCTAAGACCCTAACCCCCATAACTCATATTAGATATAATATTTAACCCCTGGACACTATAACCCTTAACCCTTTCCACCCTTAATCCCTGCAACCCCTAGACTTATGCCATACATATAAATCATTGACATTATTATCTTGCTTATGGGAAAGCCTAATTGAAACTAATAGGGGGATCTCAAGTCATTGTTTCCATTCTCGAAATTATGATCAAATATCATAGAAACTAATATGGGGGATATCAATTCATTTCCATCATTCTCTTTATTACATAATCCTTGTAGAAACAAAAATGGTTGAATCTCAATTTATTAACATTATTGTCTCTCTTATGAGTCAAGCTAACTTAAATTCATGTTCATAAAGTCATAAAAACTACAAACCCTAACTAATAACCCTTATAACCCATGGATACCCTTTTAAACCTTAACATATAGGACCCATAACAAAATCAATCCTAACACATAAACCATAAACCCTAACACCTATGAAACCTAACCTCCATAACTCCTAATCCTAACCTTGACTACTCATAATTGTGATTAATCACCAAAAACTCATAACTTTATCACCCCTAAAATCTATCCCCCATTACATGTAAACATATAATACCTATAATCCCTCATCCCTCATACCTAACCTCAATCTCCCCTCACCGATAAGCCTTAACATCTAATCTCTAAGACCCTTAATTGGTTTAACCTTTAACACCTACAATCCCTAACCTAGAAACATCCCTCAACACTATAAACCCTCTGTTGGAATACTGAGAAGGGAGAGGGGGGAGGGGGGGGGGTGAATCAATATGAACACTTTTTACTCCTTTTAATGACAATATATATAAAATTCAACTTTATCAGCAACATTCAATATTTTTTCACTTATGCATTCAATATATCATTGCATCATAAACAATATCATTCATCGATGCATAATAAACAACCACAGATACACAGTACAACCAAATTTATGTGGAAACCCAAATGGGAGAAAACCATGGAATGCTTTCTTATATATATCAAGAATACACTCATAGGAAGCACCAATTTCAAAATTCTCCAGCACCAACTGGAAGGAGACTCCAACTTCCTATTTACTGGCTCCAACCCGAAGGAAGCTAAAATTCCCTGAGTTCTCCGACACCAATTAGAAGGAGGCTATGACCCCCTGATTTAAAGGCTCCAACCTGAAGGAAGATCCAACTACATGTGTTCTCTGACACCATCCGAAAGGAGGCTACAAACCCCTTTCCTTGCCTTGTCCTTCCACCCTAAAATATAAGTGTAGACTCAACCTATCACTATCACTGATATTGTCACTGCCACTGTCTCATCAACCTATCATCCAACCTAACACTGTCACTGTCACATCAACCTAAAACTAATGATCAACCAAACATCAAACCTATCAATATCCATGTCACCGTCATTATCATTGTCACTGTCACTGATTACTATTGTCAACCAACTATAACTAGATCCATTCACATGGATACCAAAACAATCACCATACCATGTACATCAACCATGTACCATGACCCGTTCCATACCATGTACCATGACCCGTTCCATACCATGTACCATACCATGTACATCAACCATGTACTAGAACATGTACCATACCATGTATATCAACCATGTACGTCAACCATGTACCAAAACCTGTACCATACCATGTACATCAACCATGTACCAAAACATGTACCATACCATGTACATCAACCATGTACCCGAACCTATACTATACCATGTATATCAACCATGTGCATCAACCATGTACTAGAACCTATACCATACCATGTACATCAACCATATACCAAAACCTATACCATACCATGTACATCAACCATGTACCAAAACATGTACCAATATAGACAATATATGCTTCTAATCAATGTAACATGCCATCGCCAATATGTTTCTCAACATGTACCAACATCACTAAGAAATTCCTCAAGCATGTACCGCAACATCTAATGCATGTTCCTCAAACATGTGACATAACCTCATCAATAAGTGACTCAAACATGCATCAATATCACCAAGAAATGTACCTCATACATGTCTCAAAAATATGCCTCACACCATGCACATAAGATGTGCCTCACTCATGTACCAATGTCTCAACAAGATACCAAAGACATGCCTCAAGAATGTACCATAACATCACCAACATGTAACCCTCAAAAAATGCATATAGACATACCTTTAAACCTGTTGCTCACCTAGTGCACTATGTTATAGACCTTTAAACCCTCCTCAGTCTCAACAACCTAGTATAATCATCCTCCTTTAGATATGTCTTAACCTCACGGGACCAAGACGAGTATCATGCGGGGCCTCGTGTGACAAGGGTCATACAACCCGTGGGGGTGCCTCGCGGGACATCAGTAGCCTGACCTATCAGGGTCAGATAAACTAGCATTGATCATAAAACTCTCACTCTCCACTATAGTCCTGAAACTTTCGCCTTCGCACTTCCTTCGATGCCTCCGACTTGCTACCTCAGATTCACCTAGTAGATCAAGTGTGCTCACATAGAATATCTTCAATAAAGCTTTGTGTGTAAGAATGAGAGGCTTCTTGAAGTGTATTTATACTTTTCCATGTGAATTATTTCCTTAACTTTAGGGGCAACCTATACTTTCTTGTTACAACCATTTTACCCTTTAATTAACGACTTGTAATTGTTTAGGGGCTTCTTAACCATTCTTTGGGGCTTCCAACTTCATGACCTTATAACTCCTCAACCATGAGGAACTACGTGACGTTCCACCTACCATTGGAAATGGCATGACGAGGAACATACATCTATGAGTGTGTTACCTACATTTACATTGTCCTTCATATCCTTATTCCTCAAACAACTTCGGGATTCATGACCACAACTCTGTGGATTCTTTTAGACTTCTTCAAATGCACCCATCACATATGTTGACATCAATGAAAACCACCTATCTTGACATCAATGACAACCAACTATCCAACAACATCAATGAAAACAAACTATCCAACAATATCCCCCTTTGTCATTGATGGCAATACTCACACTCCCCATGTGACCATTGCTCCTCATCTATCTCTTATGATGTTTCTCTCCCCCTTTGACATCAATGGAAAAGGGTATCTCTCGTTGGAGCTGTGTTGTGGTGGGAAATCCCCCTACGGACTAGCAAATAGGGTTATATTATGCATGCATATATGACCAAAAGAAACCTACATTCTACCTTTGTCCCCAGACCTAATCCCCATTTCTTTTCAGCAAATACATGGTTAGACAAAAATACCTTGTTCCAGATGTTCGATGTTGATCCTTCTTCTCGCTTGATCGCTTGTTGGCATCTATCCTCTCAAGATTGACCTGCATACAAAACAAGCAACAAACTACGCATGCATTTTACCTACAGACTAATGGGTTAGAGATTCAAACATATATTTACTGAACTATGAAGAACTCATATGGTGGGATGGGAAAAACATTTCTTTATTATTAACTTTAATGAATCAACTTACAATGTCGAGACTGGCCACTGCTCCGTGAATCCTGATCCTGGGCTCCTCTTCAAATGTCCTCCAACTTCTTTGCTTTGTATCTCTTCTTGCACAAGGATGGCTAAAGGGTTGGGACAATGGGAATGTGAAATTGGGCAGAGTTTCTTTACTCTTATTCTCCTCCTCCAAATGGGACCCCTAACCCTTATTTTATAGGCTATAAGAAGCTAGGTATTTGGACGAACCCTCGGCCTGTTGTGGTGGGAAATCCCCCTGCGGACTAGAAAATAGGGTTATATTATGCATGTAGATATGACCAAAATAAACCTACTTTCTACCTGCGTCCCCAGACCTAATCCCCATTTCTTTTCAACAAATACATGGTTAGACCAACATACATTGTTCCGGATGTTCGATGTTGATCCTTCTTCTCTCTTGATCGCTTTTTGGTAGCTATCCTCTCAAGATTGACCTGCATACAAAACAAGCAACAAACTATGCATGCATTTTACCTACAGACTAATGGGTTAGAGATTCAAACATATATTTACTGAACTATGAAGAACTCATATAGTGGGATGGGAAAATCATTTCTTTATTATTAACTTTAATGAATCAACTTACAATGTCAATACCGGCCACTGCTCCGCAAATCCTGATCCTGGGCTCCTCTTCAAATGTCCTCAAACTTATTTGCTTTGTATCTCTTCTTGCATAAGGATGGCTAAAGGGTTGGGACAATGGGAATGTGCAATTGGGAAGAGTTTCTTTACTCTTATTCTCCTCCTCCAAATGGGACCCCTAACCCTTCTTTTATAGGCTAGAAGAAGCTAGGTATTTGGACGAACCCTCGGCCATGCATGGCCGGGAGTTTCAGTTAACTCACCCAAAGCTGTGTGTTCCGTCGGAAACTTTCCTTTTTTCATGCTTTTGTCGGTCCATGTGGGTTGTTTTAGGTTAGCTAGCATGTACACACGTGCAATAATGGAGTAGGGCGTGTGGGACTTTATAAAAGAGGTTTTTTAAAGAGTTGTTCAACAATGCTTTTGGTAAAGAAGGGATCTGAGATGGCCTGATGCCAGGTAAGCATGTATGGTGCAAATTAGGGTTATAACATATGCCCCCTAATGTGTGAGGTCAGAAGAGCATCTGATGGCCGAAATACATTACCAATCTTTACTGATGTGCCGAATAAGTGAGCCCAGGGACCAGGAACTGGGAGGCATCATCTACAAAATAAAAAATATCTCACCGAGGCGGGCATACCCATGCTTGGGATAAAATAAAATCATGGCTACCAATCAAATACACTGTAGATCCATGTCAAATAACTATATAAAGTGTAGCCGTGAACAATACACAGTGGAGCTACATCTCAAAATAAAAAAGATATACATATAGAGTATCCATCTTCTAGAAGCTGATACGACCTAATGGCTGGAGATGAGATCTTCAGAGCTCAAGCAACAACTTCAAAATCTTCAAAACTCAAGGTAGGAGTGTAATATGAGTGTACAACTTCACTACCCAGAGGTCTTCGATGGCTCGTTGGTCATGGAATAGATAATCTTGATGATCATACTGAAGGCTTCATTGATTTCGAACAAGGACTTGATTGGACATTCAGGATGGTCGGGTATGAGGGCAAGAGACAAATTGCAGAGGGGACAACTCAGGCTTGGTAGAAACTTCCCTTGGACAACAACACGACAAATGATGAGACTTAGGCAGCATGGCATTAATCATAAGTTTACGAAGCAGGAGGCAATGCAAACTCTCCATATGTTTGGAAGAATAACCAAACATGGGAGGACACAATTCTATGTAGCGAGAAAAACTTCCTAAGGTCATATTAAATCCCATAGTTTGACGAAAAAACAAACAGATGTGATTTATCCAAGGGCGACTCATTATGATTCCAATAAAGAAAATACTTTTCCCTTCCTCTTTTTGGGGTATATTTGATTTTTTTGTTGTTGTCTTTTTCAATAATTTTGGAAAAATGAATAAAGGAATGTTACGTTACAATGGAGGAACGAGCGTGACAAACATACAAGCTCAAGGCGCAGGGACAAGACTGATGTTCATAATAATGATACTTGGGAAAAATCCTCCGGGGGGCCAAGGGTGTTAAGACGCAGAAGCAAAATGCTACAAGGCTGGCGTATAAGGTATGCAAACGCGGTTAACAAAACACACAATGGTAACGTCCTTCGATGTAAGTTTAACGAGCCCAAAGAAGGTAAGCTCGGTGGTTTTTCATATTTAGAGAGTTTGAAAAAACATAAAAGGAGACTCCATTGGGGTACCTTTTTCAAAGATAGTCTAGTCAATTCGAAAAAGGGGTAAACTAGCATTGACAAGACGTCTATTCAAAACCATTTTAATGAGTGTGATAAGGACAAGATCACTCAACCATTTTTTCATTTTTAAGGAGTCTGAAAAAAGATTAACTATGGACTCCATCAAGATTGTTCTTTTGGACCATTTTAACGAGTGTGAAATAATAAGGTCACTAGACGATCTTTTCAATTTTAGGGAGTCTGAAAAGAGCTTAACTATGGACTCCGTGGGGGTTCCTTTTTCGTAACTTTAGTCCCTCAGGCTCGAAAAAGGGATAAAATTATACCTGAGAGTACTCTTCTAAATAACTGAAGTTCCATAGAGTATACCTTTGTTCGTACAGTTGACCGTCCAGACCGAAAAAGGGGTAAACTACCGCCAGACAAACATGACTTCAAATTTCAGTTTAACAAGCGTGAAAGGCCACAAGATCGCTCAACAATATTTTCATGTTTAGAGGGTCTGAAAAGGGCTTTAAAAAAGACCCGTAGAGGTTACTTTTCTCAGTTAATCCGGACGAGATCGAAAAGAATAAATGCAGTCTCGCCGGATGTTGCTTTCGGATCTCAAAACGAGCTTGAAAAACAACAAAGTTAGCTCATGATCGACTCTTTGTGGGTCGATGCCTGACATCTCCTCGGGGGAGTACTATGCTCCGAAGAAAACATTATCTATGATGCCAGGGGTTCTGGAGATATTGATAGGTATCGTTTCAACGATACTTTCCATATTACCCTTGGCATAAACAACATGAGTAGCCAAAGGATTGATAGGACAAGACCTATCTCTAGTCATAGTCAAAGTGAATTCCCTTGCTTCGATTATGCTTAACTTTGGGAGGAAGTATGATCTATGATGAAGATCATCCCAGGGTTTTTTCGAACTAGTCATTGCTTCAATTATAGCTTCATCAGAGGGAAATACTAAGTCTGATGAATCAGTGTCAGCGAGAGAACCTTGAGCCCAAATAGGCTCTAGAAGCAGATCGAACTCTTGTGTAGGAGTTGGATCTGGGTTGGCTGAAGCTTGCTGGACTAACGAGTACACTACTTCAGTTGCGGACAAGGGCATGGGCATGCCTGGGTTCCCTGTCCCATCCATCGTGGCCGATGGGGAAGGAAGTATCCACAGATCGTCGAAGTAAGTCGTGCAGAACGACGAAACTTGAAAAATCTCAACCTTATGGTGATTGGATATAAACTTGATATCGCTTTGAGGGGGCAGGTAATCAAAGGTACCCATCAAAGATGGGCACAAACCAACCCCTACATTGACGACACCTGGTTGAGGATTATCAATCATCGGGACTGTGGATGCCCCCAATGAAGGGTCAGGTCTGGAGAAAGACAATTGATCGATGGTCACAATCCGAACCTCGTGTGGAAACAACAAGACCCGGAAAACTATAGCAACCACAGCTTGTATGGCATAATTCCAACTCCTCCCTAACAAGAGGTTATAGTTGAGGGGCGCGTCAACTACTTCTACCTCGACAAACACGGTCTTCCCTCCTAACTGCACGGGGAAAGAGGGAATGATACCATGTGGTTGGAACGAACGACCATCGGAAGTAGTGAGGAGAGTAGGTGATGGAGACAAAATGGGTTGGCCAATGGCCTTCCAACATGCCAACGACATAACGCATGTCGAGGCGCCCTCATCAACCACTGTGCGAAAGATATTCTATTTAAAAAATTTCGTGGGATAAGCCACTACTATCTGAAATGCTACATGGTAAGGTAGATGAGGTTTTAAGTTGGTTGTATCCAGCATGATTGTACCCGGATTACAAGTCTCAGTAGATCCTAAAGTGGTTAACAAGGCTTTCCTCTGGGAAGGGCATCTTTGGAGGACCTCCAAAGCGAACATTGCACAAGGGGTTTGTGATAAATCTTCCACCACAGAGTAGTTCTGGGCGGCCCTTGCATTTGGGTTATGAGAAGATTTTTTGAAAGCGACTTTGGGAATGCGTGTCATTGTTTCACCCAACGTCTTCTCAATCTATAGAGGAAGAGATGGGAGTTCATATTCTTTACCCTTCTCAGAAGTGCTTGGTTTACTATAGTCATGTGCTCTAGTCGATATAAAAGCATCACTCTTCACCATATATACATTTGCGGATGCAGGGTTGTTCGACAACAAAGAGGGTCCTTGGCTGCCCCCTTCCGTGCTTGCAGAGGCCTGTGTTATATTTTTTCCATGTTGGAATGGATTGGTTAACATAGCAGGTTGTTGTTGTGTCACAAATTTTTGGGCCTCTGCAAGCCAGGGACAAAGGTGGGTCGGGTGGTATTCCACGCAAAGGTTGCATGGATACCTCGCCTTATGTTTCTCAGTATTTCCCCCACTAGCATTATTGATGGGTTTCTTATCCCCCTTACCCTTCTTTCGTTGTTTTTTATTTCCTTCAGGTTGCTAGGTGGCCTTTGGATTAGTCGATTGCACTGTGTGTACATCTGACGTTTTGGTAGGGGGAGCAGTCAAAGCAGTAGTTTGGCTGGCCACTGTGTGTTGTATAGACAATTGTTGCAACTGATTCGTTAGTTTCTCAGTGGTCTTTATTTGTGCTGAACCGAAAATACCATCGGCATGTGGTCCAACCCTCTATCTGGTTTTATCAAGTATTGAGCGTGGTGCATCTGGCAAGATCTTGTATAATAAACCAGACTGAGAATAGATTAGCTCAAGTTGTTGAGCTCTCATGATGGCGTCTTCTTCAGAAAATACTCCCGACGTTGCGACGTCTTTGGACAACTGTGGGACCAAAGACTTAAGAAACCACTTGAGCAGGAATGCTGGTGGGACTGGTACCTTAATTAAACTCTTTCTGCATATCCATTCTCGAATGTGATCAGAGATATGGTCTGCTTTAGTTTGTGAGAAATTGGCCAGCAATTCGGTGCTAGCGTCATATCTCACAGGCAACTGGAAATGGTTTAGGAAAACCATCGCTAGTTCACTGAAGGAAGAGTATCTTGAGCGGTCGAACTCAATGTACCATTTCGCGGCACTCCCAATGAGAGTATGTTGAAACAATCACAACCGTACAAAATCGTCTTTCAATGAGTTAGATGAGCACCAAAGATGGAAGGTAGTCACATGATCTCCTGAATCTTTGTTAGGCTTGGATTTGAACTTTGGGATGTCTGAAGGAAACTTCGTCGACATAGGAGGCCAACACGAATCATGACAGATAGGGTCATTTAACAACCTTGTTAAGTCTGGCAAATGCAAGGTTGCTAGGAAGGGTAGTTTGGGTTGTTGGTGATAACCTGGGAAAAAGGGGCCTAGAGTTTGACTGGCACTAGGTTGCCAGGAAAATTTCGGCTGCTGGCCCAGATTCTGGTAGAAACCATGGCCATGGCTAGCATATGGATTTTGTGCGTGAGGAGACATCATCAAAAGATTTCCGAAATAGGACATAGATGGTTGGGCATGCATTACATTCAAAGGACTTTGGGAAGGATTGGTCCATGTCGGTCTCATGGGGATAGGCATAGTGCTCTGTTCGGGGTTCGATTGATTATGAAAAAAATTACCCCAGATCAACATTCCTGATGAGGGAACTGATCCCTGCCAAGAATTCCAAGGCCCTGCTGTGGAAGAATTTCTTGGCTGTGCCCCCTGTGTAGGAATAGTACCCTGCATAGGAATAGGTTGTATGAAACCGAGGTTGCCCCCAATTGGGAAAGTAGCTGATGAGAAGGTGTTGTTACCAAATGCACCGAACAAAGAAAACAATGTCGAACCTATTGACATATTATGCGAAGGTGGTCCTTGACTCCCCGCTCCAAGGAAACTATGGTGTGCAGGTTGCCCGACAGTTTGCTGATGCGAGCCACCGAGTGAAGGGGACGAAGGAGGTATATGACCTCCCCCGTAAGGGAAAGCGTTAAAAGGAGCAGGAGTACCCCCCATGTGTCCTTGCAAAGGAGCATTAGAGCTCCCTGCCCCCAGACCTGAAGTCTGTGAAGTGGAGTAGTAAATTAAAAGACTTGTACCTGAACTAGGCATCCCGTATGAGAATGGAGGGCCTGTCGCACTTGGTGTGAAAGGGGTTGTGGCCGCCGCCGAAGATGGGATCGGACCACTGTGCGATGTAGAGGTGGTCGAGACC
The DNA here is from genome assembly GCA_009831015.1 of Picea engelmannii. Classification (NCBI taxonomy): domain Eukaryota; kingdom Viridiplantae; phylum Streptophyta; class Pinopsida; order Pinales; family Pinaceae; genus Picea; species Picea engelmannii. Next base: position 219,474 of record ML800186.1, read on the forward strand.
ATGGTGGCTCGAACCAGTGATAGTGGGTTAGGAGGTGGAAACTCTCCTGTGGTGACAACTGTAGTGGGAATTGAAGAATTCCCAAAAGGAGTAACAACATTTGTTTCCATTGCTGCGTGCGACACTGTCTGGCACTCGTAAGGATGAATCAGTACGATGGTGGGTGCCGAAAGATCAGTGATGGAGGTTTCAACTAGACCAAAAGCTTGCGCTCCAAGTTCAAAAAATGGTCGATTCCTCTGGATGTTGGTCGGGCACAATTTCTTGTGACCCGGTCGCTTCAAAAGACCCTTGTTGGTCTAGCTTTCGCCTTAGTGGTGGCGGGTTGGCTCCAGTGTAACCGGTGGCAGGCCAAGAAGCCTTCGTGACTGGCGGAGCTCATGATCCTCCACTGTGTGAGAAGATCAAAGACACACTAGGGTAGTCTAACCATTCAAAAACAACATGCAGTAAAAAAGTCTCTATAAGATAAGACATGCAAACACTAAATTAATTGGAAGAACAATTACAACAACCAACACCAGAGCAACTTTCCAGTGCAAGTGAAACTTGAAAATAGAAGCACCCTCCAGGTATACTCTGCAAAGCGTAGCCTGATGTCTGTCCTAGGTACCGCGGTATACCCCCACAATCACCTGTGTATGTCCCTAAAAAATATAGGCAACTAGGTTGCCAGCGCGTGAACAGTCACCAGGAGGGTACAGTCGAAAGTCGGGTAGACCACAATGAGCAGGGTATCAAACCCAAAACCTATCAAGGGTATTAAAAGAAATCAGTCTAGAAGACAACTGAGGACCTCAAACAAATTTGAGACCCATGAAGCCCCGTGGCAAATGCAATCGACAGAATCCAAAAACAAACCCTCTATATGTGTTCTCCACTACGATTGGTCCATCTTTGGAGGGGTTATCTCCGCTACCTTTCCGCACGCGACCTCATGTTTATTCCTTGTGTTAGAGGGGTGTCTCGGATAAATTTCACGATACTAGACTTGGACACTCCCTAACTTAGACTCCAATGTTTGATTTTGATGGCCTTGAAGAGTTTCCTCTCCAACCTAATCCAACGCCCTAATCCTGAACTAGTTGGTTAATCCTACAAACATAAAAGTCTAATAAATTTTAGATTTAGCGTTAATTTTATGGCTTGTCTTGTGTCAAGGGGTATAAAAGTGAAACTAATGATGTTTGAAAGATGAAAGTAAAAAGAATGAACAGAAAGCTGGAAACAAAAATTTTCACTTAACACCAATTTTCAACAACTTTTCAATTTTTTATTTATTTTTCTAAGATCTTTTGAATCAACAAACTTAAAGAAGGATTTCACTCGACTACGAGCTACTTACGATCTAAGTAAACTATCAAGAACTTAAGAAAACAAAGATTTTTCCCTGGATACTAATGCAAAATCACACTTTTCAACCAAACAAGAAAATGAAAGAGATTTATTTTATTTTATTTAAATGCTGATAAAGCAAAAAAGGAAAAATACCAACAAGTAAAAAACCAAGAAAAAATTTCTGGCCTAATCGCAGATCGCAAAGAATCACTTCAAGAAATCACACACTAGCAACTTAAAAAAGGACTCTCACACTTGTCTAAAAACCCTAAAGAAAATTTTTAGTGACCACTTTTAAATGAGAAAAACAAGCTAAGGCTAATATCAACCCTAAGCTACTCACTGTTAGGACAAAGATTCAAAAACCTGAGAGGTATAACTCTCGTCAAGGGAAAGGATGACTGCCTTACCCTCAACAAAAACTATCCTGCACAAGCACACTACTGACAATCCAATAGCACGTGTGTGCATGCGAGCTGTGTAGAGCCAGAGGGTGTGTACATGTGTGTTGGCCTTATATAGGCCACGTGTATCTCCAAACTCTGACACAAAATAAAAACAGACAATCCAAACCAGGAAGAGACCACTGATATTGGGAACCAAGATCTCTTGAAGGCTTAGACACTCTCTTTAGCAGACAAAAGGGAAACAATGTAAGGAAAAAATTCTTAAAACAAACCAATCTGAGATAAGACTGCAAAAAACCAAGACTAGACAGGGTTCCAGAAAACCCCTGAGAATGATTGATTCTGACAGGGAAGAGGATGACTGCCTCCAATTTTTTTTGGAATCTACATGCTACTGTTACTTCTGCAGCTAGCGTTTACACACGGGCTGCAAGAAAGTAGGGCGCGGGTACACACGTGTAGACCTTATGTAGGCCGCGTGTACCTCTGTGGGTCTCGAAAAAATGCAGTCAAGCAAATAATAGAGAAAGATGGTATGGAAGACCAAACTCTTTGCTAGCTCAGACTTTGTAGAAACTTCAAAAAACAGGAAAGAAAACCAGTCTTTTAAAACTACCCAAAAATATTCCCAGGAACCCTAGAGACTTCCCCAGTACGGTCGCCAATTCGGTTGTGGTGGGAAATCCCCCTACAGACTAGCAAATAGGGTTATATTATGCATGCAGATATGACCAAAAGAAACCTACTTTCTACCTTCGTCCCCAGACCTAATCCCCATTTCTTTTCAACAAATACATGGTTATACCAACATACCTTGTTCCGAATGTTCGATGTCGATCCTTCTTCTCGCTTGATCGCTTGTTGGCAACTATCCTCTCAAGATTGACCTGCGTACAAAACAAGCAACAAACTACGCATGCATTTTACTTACAGAATAATGGCTTAGAGATTCAAACATATATTTACTGAACTATGAAGAACTCATATAGTGGGATAGGAAAAACATTTCTATATTATTAACTTTAATGAATCAACTTACAATGTCAGAGACCGACCACTGCTCCGCGAATCCTGATCCTGGGCTCCTCTTCAAATGTCCTCCAACTTCTTTTCTTTGTATCTCTTCTTGTGCAAGGATGGCTAAAGGGTTGGGACAATGGGAATGTGCAATTGGGAAGAGTTTCTTTACTCTTATTCTCCTCCTCCAAATGGGACCCCTAACCCTTCTTTTATAGGCTAGAAGAAGCTAGGTATTTGGATGAACCCTCGACCATGCATGGCCATGAGTTTCAGTTAACTCACCCAAAGCTGTGTGTTCCGTCGACAACTTTCCTTTTTTCGTGCTTTTTTCGATCCACGCGGGTTGTTTTAGGTCAGCTAGAGTGTACACACATAAAGTAACGGAGTAGGGTACGTGGGCCTTTATAAAAGAGGTTTTTTAAAGAGTTGTTCAGCAGTGCTTTTGGCAAAGAAGGGATCTGAGATGACCTGATGCTAGGTAAGCATGTATGGTGAAAATTAGGGTTATAATAGTCTGCTCCCCCCATTTTCATGTTTATGATCTTTCTATTTCTCCTCCTTTGACATCATGGGTAAAATGGTAAGTCCCCATGTCCATATGTCTCCCCCTGTCTTCATTCTTCTAATCTGGTCTCTATCTCTGATGATTTCTCTCCCCTTAAGTTTTCTACAAGATGTTGTGTAGATCAATATGGGGCTTATATACTTCCTTTCCTCTCTTCCATGGATACTTGTCCATTGGTACTTCCTCTTGTAATTCATTGACATATATAAAAATAATTTAAAGTTACTTAACTTCAAGTCTTCATGGCTTGTCAATTTCACATCAATGAACATACTTTCCTCTGATGATATTTCTCCCATGGAAGATTTCTCTTCCTTTTTCTTGTTGTGCCTTTCATTGCTTTCCTTTCTGTGATTAACTGATTCCACCTGTTAATATGCTTGCATCCACTGTTATGCATCTATTTTGACCCATGTCTTCTGTACCTGCCAAGTGTATCATGAATTCATCTATGTTCACGTGTCATAAAATTTTCCATGACTCTGATACTCAATTGCACACAATGATGACCCATTTTTCACTTTACCATTATGAAAACTTCTTCGAATCTTCTGCAACTAATCACTACATATTCCTTCTTTTCAAGCTGTCTGTTCAATCCATAAAACAAACACTACATGTCTGAAACAACATGTATTGAATATTTCCCCGTCTGAACACATGCCTAGAATCCTCTATACAATCATAAATATTTTCCTATGTCACTTCCAGTTGATGCCTGCATGGGTATGTGTTATGAAAGTTTCTCCTCAATCAAACTGTCACAAGACATTCTGCACTTTTGTCATCAAACCATTCTGAAACTTCCTTATCTACAAAGACTTCAAACTGCTCGAAAGATAGTTCTTTGATCTGTAGAGATGCTACTTAGACTCCCCCTCTTCGATATTCATATTTACAGGGAGTCTCAAAGTCATATGGCTCAGAAAAATACCCTCTCTGATGCAGAGTAATCTTCCTCTTTTTCTGTGGAGACATCTTCCTTTTCATCCTCTTCCTGAATTCTGACATTCTTTTCATCTTTTTCCTGAATTATGACATCTTCCTCTTCATCCTCTTCACATATTCTGACATCTTCCTCTTTTCCTATAGATCCATCATGATCTTGCACAACTGCAAATATTGTGAGTACGATCTCTGGGACTTGGTTTTCATTCACCTGCTCTCT
>ML800186.1:229342-248036 GCA_009831015.1 Picea engelmannii
ATTCACTTTTGAAAAACCCTAATTTGCAGGTACTGCAACAGTGATGTTTTTCTCTTGCAAAATATGTTTCCTTCAGGTTCGCTCTGATACAATGTTAATGTTTATGCCATTATTATAGTTCTTTTCATTTCAATAGATAAGAGCAACATAAGAACAAGATCACTGAGAAATACACATTCACAAGAGACACAACATTTATCCTAGGAAACCCTCTAGGGGAATAAAACCCATCAAAAACTTCCTTATCATAAATTGCCAATACAATGTTCAAGAGATAACTCAAACCAATACAGATAGTCCTCTCCAAAAGATCCGCCACTCTTCTCCCTCTCTCCAACTGGTAAGTTGCAGCTTGCCTCTTAAGAATGAGAAAGTGAGTTGTGTGATAAAGTGAGGCGCTAGCCTCTCTATATATACAAGACTGGCACGTGTGAAGGGTCTTCACTAGCAGGGCCGACCTCTCACTCTGGGTGGGTAAACCCACCTTTAATTTATTTCTGGGTCTCAATAATAACTGTTGGAGATGACTTCTTATTCTGCCTATTACAATTGTTTGTTGACCAATCCGCAAAAGGGGATTTGGTCCTAATACAATTACCAACACGATTAATCCACAATTGGGATTAATCCTATGAATAAAATAACAATAATAATAAGAATACTCTTTGCAGTTACATTATTTCAACATATCTGACATCGGTGTTTTCCTTCAAGGGATGATTTATCATGCTTCTACAATTTCAAGCTAAGTGACCATAATTGTGGCATTTGTAATATTCAATATTGGAGAGAGCCACATAACCATCTCTTGCTTGATCATTTCTTCTATATGCTTTGCAATCTACAACTTTATGTCCAAAGTTAGTACATGTAAAACAATGACCCAAAAATAAATTTTGATACCTTGGAGTGAATGATCTTCTTTGTGGTGTAGTCCTTTTGAATTCCTTCCTTGGCCGATCACAATCTTCTCTTTCATTGTTTCCTTTACAATGATTGGAGCTTCCTTGTTGCCTGAATGTAGAAGGTCTTTTGTATTCATTCCTCTCTGACTCTTGCTTACCATGATTCCTTCCTTTGGGAACTTCTACATAATTTTTTTGTTATGTTTCTTTTGTCATGGAGCTTGAACCTTCCTAAAAATGAACTTTCTTGTATCCTAGTTTAGTTGGCCTTTGACTATTGAGAGTGTTTTCTAAAACTTGAGAACTTTTCAAGTTCTTGTTGATCTTGTTGACTTCAAATATCAATGTCACGACTTCCTTTTCAAGCTTCTCTCACTCTTTTTCTTTCTTTATCATCCGAGTCTGCATTACTTCTTCCGTTCTCTTTCTTTCTTTACGTTGGGTTTTCAAGGAGATGATTTATTCTTTGAATTATTATTTTTTCTTCCTTTCTTTCTTCAGCTTAGTTAAAGCATTGATTAATTCTACCTCAATATCCACTTTATCTTTTTTTTTTTTGTTTTCACAAGTTATTTTCTTAGTTTTTGTAGCCATAAGAGTACTCTTTCTGAGTCAATATCACTTTCATCATCTTCATCAGATGAGGAACTGTCTTCTCTTGAGTAGAGAGTTTTCTTGAAGGCTTTCCTTTCATCTCCTTTCTTATTTCCCTTTTGATATTTTTATTTTATTTCTTGGAATCTTATTCTTCATCACTACCTGACTTCTTAGCATACGGAAATTTAGTAGAAAAACGACCAATTTTACCAAAATTAAAACATTTTAAGGGAAGCATACCGTTGTACTTGTCGGTTCCTCTCTTCATCTTCCTTACGAAGTTGGTTATTTCTTCATCTTCGTCTGAATAATCGTTGCAAATGCAATTTGACTTTGACTTGTGCTTATTCTTCTTATTTTCCTTCTTGGATGCTTTGAAAGTTGCTTCCTTCTTGGACGGGTTCTCCTATTCTGTTCTCATTTCATAAGTTGTAAATATTCCATGTATCCCATCCATGCTTTGCGTATCAAGATCCGTTCTTTCTTCTAGAGTTGATATCTTAGGATCAAATCTCATTGGAAGAGACCTTAGTATCTTTTGAAAAATCATAGATTCTTCAAATTCTTTTCACAAACCTTTAATCACATTCATTGTTTCATCAACTCGTAAAAAGTAAGTTGCAATGTCTTCATCTTCCTTCATTTTCAACTGTTCAAACTGACCTATGTAAGTATGAAGCTTGGTCGCCTTGAATTTGGCATATCCTTCATAAACATTCTGAAGTTTGTCCCAAATCTCCTTTGCATAATAACAATGCATAACCTTGACATATACTGAATCAACCAGACCATTCATGATAGCATTTTTAGCCCTCAAATTGTTTTGACTGAGTTTCTTTCCATTGTTATCTGTTGGGGGAGTGGAAATATCTTTGTATCTGTCTACTACTGATTTCCAAACATCAAATCCCTGTGCTTGTACATATGTTTTCATCCTTCTTCTCAAGAAGACATAGTTATGTCCATCGAACTATGGTACTCCGATATTAGCATACTCCATGATATTCCTTCCAGTGGTTAAACTATTTTCTTGAAGGACCTACTCTGATACAAATTGTTGGAATTCTGAGGGGGGGTGGGGGGTGAATCAATACAAGCACTTTTTACTCCTTTTAATCACATTATATGTAAACTTCAACTTTATCAATAATATTCAATAGTTTATCCCTTATGCATTCAGTATATCATTGCATCATAAACAATATCATTCATCAATGCATAATAAACAACCATAGATACACAGTACACCATAATTTATGTGGAAACCCAAATGCGAGAAAACCACATAATGATTTCTTATATATATCGAGAATGCATTCATATGAAGCAAAAAATTCCAAATTATCCAACACCAATTGAAAGGAGGCTCCAACCCCCTATTTACCAGCTCCACCCTGAAGGAAGCTACAACTTCTTGAGTTCTCCAGCACCAACTGGAAGGAGGGTATGGCCCCCTAATTTACAGGCTCCAACCTAAAGGAAGCTCCAACTCCCTATGTTCTCCTACACCAACCAGAGGGAGGCTACAACCCCCTTTCCTTGCCACGTCCTTATGCCCTGAAATATAAGTGTAGACTCAACTTGTCACTATCATTGATAATGTCACTACCACTGTCTCATCAACCTGTAATCAACCTATCATCCAACCTGACACTGTCACTATCACATCAACCTGAAACTGATGATCAACCAATCATCCAACATATCATTGTCCCTATCACCATCACTATCACCATCACTGTCATTGATATACCATCGTCAACCAACTATAACCAGGTCCATTCACATGGATACCAAAACCATCACCATACCATGTACATCAACCATGTATTAGAACCTGTACCATACCATGTACATTGACCATGTACCAGAACCTATACCATACCATGTACATCAACCATGTACCGGAACTTGTACCATACCATGTACATCAACGATGTATTGGAACCTATACCATGTACATCAACCATGTACTAGAACCTATACCATACCATGTATATAAACAATGTGCATAAACCATGTACCAGAACCTATACCATACCATGTACATCAATCATGTACCAAAACCTATACCATACCATTTACATCAACCATGTACCAAAACCTATACCAAGTTAGAAGTCTAATCAATGTATCATGACATCACCAATATGTTTCTCAACATGTGCCAACATCACCAAGACATACCTCAAGCATGTACCATAACATCCAATGCATGTACCTCAAACATGTGCCATAAACTCATCAAGAAGTGCCTCAAACATGCATCAATATCACCAAGAAATGTACCTCATACATGTACCAAAAATATTCCTCACACCATGCACATAATATGTGCCTCAAGCATGTACCAATGTCTCAACAAGATACCAAAGACATGCCTCAAGCATGCACCATAACATCACCAACATGTAACCCTCAAAACATGCATATAGACATACCTTTAAACATGTTGCTGACCTAGTGCACTAAGTTATAGACCTTCCACAATCTCAACATTAACTTGGTACAAGCATCCTCCCTCATATTTGTCTTAGCCTCGTAGGACCAATATGGGTATCACACGGGGCTTTGCATTATGAGAGCCATACAACATGTGGGGGTGCCTCGCGTGACATCAATAGCCTGACTCGTGGGGGTAAGCTAAACTAGGATTTATTAGAAAAGCCTAGCTCTCCTCTGCAGTCCCTAAACTTTCACATTCACACTTTCTTCATTGCCTCATACTTGCTACCTCAGATTCGCCAAATAGATCAAGTGTGCTCACATAGAATATATTCAATAAAGTTATGTGTGTAAGAATGAGAAGCTTCTTGAAGTGTATTTTTTTTTTCATGTGACTTCTTTCCTTAACTTTAGGGGCAACCCGTGATTTCTTGTTACAACCACTTTACCCTTTAATTAATGACTTGTAAATGTTTAGGGGCTTCTTAACCATTCTTTAGGGCTTCCAACTTCATGACCTCATAACTCCTCAATCGTGAGGAACTACGTGATATTCCACCTATCGTTGGGAACAACATGACGAGGAATATACATCTATGAGTTTGTTACTTGCATTTACACATTCCTTCATATCCTTATTCCATAAACAACTTCAAGCTTCATGACCACACCTTTGGGGATTCTTGTAGACTTCTTCAAATGCACCCATCACATCCATTCACATCAATGACAACCACTTATGTTGGCATCAATGAAAACCAACTATCCAACACCCTCACCCATATAATAATTCCATTTATTATTTTAATTAACTAGTTTTCAATATTGTTGTTGAATGTGTAAACAATGGAGGGTTCATCAAGTTATTTGTCTTCATCTAATTTAGAGTCTAGCTTAGTAAGTTCATCTAGAAATAACTTAAATTTCATAAATGGCTATTGTGAAAAAATCACATATTTTTATTACAAGACTTTTTATATACACTCATAAGTATTGCCTTTGTTGGATCATGTTGTCATTGATGCCAAATGAGTGATGTCAAAGGAACAATGTATTTTCATAGTATATTGATGTAGTGATTAATGGATCATGTATTGACCTTGATGCCAATGGATTGATGTCAAGAGGATTCATAGTTGTATGCATAGATGAAGATGGATCAATGAGTTGTCATTGATATATGATGCATAATTGGATTGATGTAAAGATGACTCATTATTATCTTGTCATGGTTGTACAAATGGATGAACTCCAAAGTGGTCCCCTTATGGTGAAAGCCCTCACAGGAAGATGCTTTGCGGTGAAATCCAAAGTGGTCCCCTTATGGTGAAAGCCCTCACGAGAAGACGCTTTGCAGTTGAGTTATCCTAGAAGTATGGTTAGAGAACCCATGCTTAATTATGGAACAATTAGATTAAGATCAATGAATTTGTCAGTGAAACTATCCTAGATGGATAGTGCTTGTCAATCCATTTTCAGTGGTATGTGGGACGTCACATAACTCCTCACGGTTTGAGAGATATGGCCTTACGAAGTTGAAGGACCCTCATATGTTGGCTTCAAGCCCCAAAAGGTCAAAGAAGTCAAAGTGTTTGCAAAGAAGAAATTATTTAAATAATAAAGTGAAGTGACAAAGTCAAAAAGTGTTATTTAAATAATAAAGTGAAGTGGCAAAGTCAAAAAAAATTATTTAAATAATAAAGTGAAGTGACAAAATCAAAGAGGATTATTTAAATAATAAAGTGAAGTGACAAAGTCAAAGAGGGTTATTTAAAGTGAAGTGAAAAAGTCAAAGAGGGTTATTTAAAGTGAAGTGACAAAGTCAAGGAGGATTATTTAAATAATAAAGTGAAGTGACAAAGTCAAAAATGATTATTTAAATAATAAAGTGAAGTGACAAAATCAAAGAGGATTATTTAAATAATAAAGTGAAGTTACAAATTCAAGGAGGATTATTTAAATAATAAAGTAAATGGAGAACTTTCTAATTATGGAAAGTGGTTATAAGAAGGTTAACCCTAAAATGAGGAAAATGGGTTAAGTGGTCAAGTAATGTACCCAAAATTTACATAAAAATAAATAAATTTAATTGGGTACTTTGAGGTGCTCTTGTGTCCCAAAAACTTTCAGTCATTCATTAGCCATATTGTACAACAATCCTATTGTCTTTTACTTCCCTATCCTATTTTTAATGTATGATCGCCTCTTCCTATTGCAGTATTGAGTTATACCTAAGTACAAGTATATAACTAAGGATATCTTGTTTTTATCAAAACTTAGTACTATCCACCATTTTTGTTTTAGGTTCAAATCCCACTTATATGATATGGAGGTGTAACTACTTAGAACCACTATCATATTAGTGCGATGGTCATAGATGTAAGGGCCTTATAACTCCCATTCTAATATACCATTATAGAGTCTAAAAAGAAGAGGCAAACATTACTTAGAAAAATACCTTTAACCAGATAACGTTTAGGCATGTATTGGTCATTGTTTTGCATAATTGAATCAATGCGCGTAGAGGATAAACTTGGAAAGGTTATAGTTATATTTGTGCCACTAAATACTTCCTCAATAATTAATGAAATTAGGCTATCCACTTTGGAAATGTTAACGCATTGGCGGTTAGGTTCAACGTGCAACCAGAATAGCAAGGCGAAAATTGTACCCTAAGTAGGCCACCTAGTGTACCTTACCATTAATATTCTAAGCAAACGATAGAGGTCGACACTATATTGCTTTAATGGCCTGTCTGCGACATTTAAGATGTCCTGGGATAAGTCTATTCAGTTCAGTACTCGGCTTGTGTGCCCCAATGTATTGTCGACAACTTACCATATTCACATAGCCCAGGTACGATTATCACCCATCCCCATTACTCCATGCGAAGGGTTATTCCAGGGATTTCATTTTCATTCTGGACTTGGCTCGGTGAAGAAAGAACGAGACATTTCAGACCATTCCCCGTTTGGCATTCATCTTGGCATCATGGTCATGACTTCGTGATTTGGACTTTGTTCTAGATGGAAGAGAACTTGGAAGAACTTCTTGACGGGCAACCCTATGCGAGGTAAGTCACCTTTGACTGTTCTTTTATTTTTGCATCCAGATCTCTCTGTCTCGTCAAGCAGATCCCTGCATACTCTAGTTCCCCGATTAGTTTCCTCGGTAGCGTTCTTTATTTTATTTCGGGGTTACTGTAGTAGTATGGGGTCGGTGGTACCCTAGCAATGCTTAGGTTTTGCATAGTTTACCCTTTCTATGTACTAGCCTTTCTTTCAAGACCGAGCCATTTTCCTCTTGTGGAATAACTTATCACGGTGTCTTTTATAATTATTTCTATGGAGCATACTATTTTGGATTGAACTCTTGTTACTGGGCTTGGCCTCATTCATCGGCTAGTCTCCTAGTTGACGGAGTTTTATGATCAGGTTTTCCTTGCTTGAGTGCATAACAGACCTTTCGGCACAGTGTTGATCCTGTAATATCTATATTTAATTAATAAATTCACCTGTGTTATTAGACCGATTAGTGGTGACGCTCTATTGGCCGGAGGCGTCCAACCCTTTCTGTTTATATTTAGAATTTACATTGGTTTTATATTTTCCATGTGATTTATGTATTACTTTATGATCATCATACACATATTATTCCCTGAAATGTTTTCTTCAGATTAAATTACTGGTATTCATCACTAATGATGGGCCCCTTTGATTTGTGAGGGTACCCATCAGGGAGTCTCGAGCTCCTCTTCCCTTTTTGGTCTGGGAGGCACACGATTTGGCACGATGGCGAAGGGTATGAAGCCCTCCATTATCGTTAAGTATATATTCAACCCCCCTTTCTAAATACATTTTGTTCCTTAACTTGATCATATTATCTCTGTCGAATATATTTTAATGTTTCAAAATACTTTGTGCAGGGTTCGATCACGCAAAAGCATGGGAAGCAACCTCTTCACTCCCTCAAGAGGTATTCGGGTTCCATTCACAGTACCCCTCCGCCTAAGTTTTTTTTTCGAGTTTACTAGCACCGAGGGTCAAGGCTATGTCTCGTCCTTATTACTTTGAAGACTTTTCGTTCCAAATTCTGTATTAGTTGGTTAAGGGTATGCCCTAATTTATGTTAATACTTTGGTACTTAGAAAAGAACGAAAAGCTTGCGCCTGGTTGGATTTGTAATATAATTTTCAAAAGGATTTATTCCCTGACCAATCCTTCTCCTGTTTCCATGTGAAGTCGAAAATTACTAGAGTAGTGAATTCAAATCCACCTATGTTATGTCATGGTTTTTGTAATCTCTAGACAACCGTTCCTTTTGAAGTAATAAAATCATCATATATTGAGTTATTTAGTTGTGTATATTTATGAAAATAACGAGTTTCGAACTGTCTTTTTCTATGTTTATCATCTTCCTTTATATTTTCGAAAACTGGTTTCTATTACAGAGTTTGAATTCGTTTCCTGAGTTATTCTAGTAATTTTCCAGAATTCTTCTTATTACTGGTTACACAGTTGTTCCCAATATGATTTGCTACGCATGGTAGTATAGTAATAAACCTAGTACAATAATAAGTGCACCTAAGGGTTTGTTTTCCACTGGAATTGTGCGATTGTATTCATGACTTCCAGGTTTTATTCAACCTTAAGAGTATTTCCTAACTATATGCACGTACACTTATTTCTGATATAAAATTAGCGTTGGTAGGAATTTAACCCGAGTCTCATTCCATCCATTCGTAATTTGACTTGTGAACCAGTTACATGAATATTTCGTGGAAATCCTATACTTGTAGGATTCCATCCCGATTTGGGGTTTTGTGGTACCGGTTGGACATAATAAAGAAAAAATACATTTTTCCGCGTTTGAATTATAATAGATCAAAGACTTCTAGAATTCATATTTGTTTTCTATGTGATTACTTTGTTCTTTTATACCAGATAACCACCTTGTCTTGCCCTGATTAACATAATACACAATGGCTTCTCTATGCAATTTACTATTTACATTCTATTCCTACTACAGATATTACTCAAGTGTTTTATCAGTCTAATCATCAAAATAAATATCATTATTCCTATAACAGAAGCTTGTTGTTATACTGTAGGTGAAATCTTTAATCAATAGAATCATTACTAATTTACTACTAATACCTTACTGATATATATATATATATATATATATATATATATATATATATATATATATAGTCTTTGAAATTTGCAGAATTATTTTTCATATGTATATGTTTATATATATATATTGTTCCCTGACTCTGTTGTAGCCAATTCACTTCAGCTTCATTGTACCGCTTATACAGAACTCCCATTATATAATGTATATATGTTCGTAATATACCTGTACAGGTTCTATATGCATATCAAAAATAATCTCAGTGATATAGGGTGTATTTACTTTGAATCTGAACTTGCATGTTCATTAGCGGAGACTCATTGTATTCTATAATTACCTACAGGAAATATAATTCGTCATACATATTGGTACATTTGACTTCAATCACATCATGCAAACAATTTAATTTTTGCTCAACAAAATTAATTAAAAGCGAGATGCAACCTGTAGTTTATACTATTATGAGAGTAGTAACCTCTACAAAACTCGTCTTACTAGTTAATACGTTCAATGAACTTAGTATTTACCCAGTACCACATCCCAATAAAACAAGTCCATTTCTAGGTAATGATTAGGAAGTATTTGGTAGGTCTTTTTTTCACCGCAGCATTCGACCAGAAGTTCATTCATAGAAGTAAACAAATTGCAAAACATAACATTTAACCAGAGAAAGGTAGAGTAGCATATCTGAATCGATTTGTGGGGAGCCAAAGGGAACAACCACGTTCCTCCCAACTGTAGAACATGGCAGCCAATCTGCTTGCCTGATTCACCCCCTAGCCTGACCATGAATCCATGAGGGCGAACTTGAAATCTCCTCTTCAACAATGTCCTTCAATTTCAGCAGATTCCTCCTACCTCACACTCACTCAGTAGTGCTCATAACAACAAGGAAAAAAAATCAATAGTCTCCTTTCCCAACATACTTGGTAGCGTCCTGCCTCCTCACATATGTTATTTGCCTAGGTCCTTTTCCCTCCCTTGGGAATTTTTGCAGCTTTCTAAATCCCTGATTTTTCAGGGGCTGCCAATGGCCAAATCTCTGATTTGCCACTTGTAATAATCATCCCAGAGGTAGTTCCAACACGTTCCCCACTCATTGAGTCATGGTCAGCTGAATTTAACATGGTTGTTCCATTTGTCCTCCTACAATCAATGTAAAATATTATGTTTTCATACAAGTGTCATAGTCAAATAGTTAGTTGGGTCAAATCAAGTCTCTGCCCAACAGTCATAATAATTAATTACAATTATCAAATTCGAAATTCGGAATTGCCATAAATGGAAAAAAAATTCCAAATTCGAATTTACTAAAAACAGAATAATTTTCCAACAAATTTAAATTTCAAAAATATTTTATTTTTTTGGGATGTCACATGGACAAGTGGCAAATTGTGCAAAGTTGGACATAGGTGACTATGTGGAGAAAATGGTTATGTGGACAAAGTGGACTAGAAGATGCTTCTAAGGAAGCTACTTGGAGAGTATAAATAAGAAGCACGCGTTTGTTGTGAAAATTATCTCTTGAGCATAGCTTGAAGATATATTCTAAGAGATAGAGATTGACTGGAGGATCTCATGGATGCATCAAAGTTTCAGTAAGTCTAAGATCATGACGCTGAAAGTTTCGGAAGTTTAGAAACCCTTGTTTTTGAAGGAGTACGTGAGAAACAGTGGGACAAAGCGCGTACAATTGGATGAAGTCATGGAGACTTGAGTGTGAGTTGATGTTAGGTTCTTAGAGTCTAAAGCAAGTTCCAGATCTACATTCTATGGGCTCAGATCTGCCATAGAAACTCTGGTATGATTACTTACTTGTCTTGATGGATACTCTTGCTTATTGTATGGTGAATGCTTAAGGCATTATTGGTATGGTTGTTGTGATATGGTTATGTTGGTTGATTGACAGATTGAGAAGCACTCTTATGGTTCAGTACTGATATGATTGTCATAATATACTGGTTGCTTATACATGATTAAGTAACATTCATATTGTATGGTTGAGGAGAATGAGTAAGTTGTGGGAGAGCATAGATGTGTTGTGATTGGACAATGAAAGACATAAGTAGATGTGATTGAAGGATGCAAAGTATCTGAGTTTTTCATAGAGAGAAAACCCTAATTACTCAGAAGGCATACACAAGCTGTAGTACAGACTGGCCATGTACATATGCGAGTTGTACTACTGGTAGGAAATGTACATATGTGTGTTGCACTGCTAACATGTCACGTACCTGTTGACATATTGGTATCTGTTGAGGATTGATTCCTCTTCTCAGTTGGCTCTGAGTTGTGTAAGTTGAGTCTTGCATTGTAGAGCTGGTGCTCTTGTGGAGTTGTAACTCTATTCATTTGTTGTTGATAACCCAAGGATTGTAGTCCGTAATAAAAATAAAATTGTACATACATCTTGTGTTCTTTGTGTTCCTTGTGGTGATGACTTATTGATGATATTTTTTGCTGGTATATGTTGTTGATGTATGTTCACATTTAACTGGTTATAAATGACATCAATAAGTGATGAGTAATTGGTGATTGCTAACTAAGGATTTTTGTGAAGGGGAAGTTTTAAAAAGAGCCCTACACTGATTCACCCCCCCTCTCAGTGTGGTTGGTGTGTCCAAAAATTGGTATTAGAGAACACCTTCACTAGAAGCCTTAAAAATATTGGAGGAGATCCATGGACACACAAATGGATGATGAAGTTCCAATCCTTGATGAGGAAAATTATTCTATATGGAGGATAGAAATGAAAGTGCACTTGAAGGAAATATGAGTCGGTGTTTGGAAAGAAGCTATTGGTGGATCGGTTCCTTTGAAGAACAAGTCAAAATTTGTAGCTCAAAGGGAAGAAAATAAGAATGATGCACTGGCTCTCAAGACCATTCTTAGTGGAATCTCAAGTTCTATCAAAGAGAGCATGGGACAATGCACTTCCGCCAAGGATCTATGGCTAAAGCTAGAGAAGACATACCAAAGCAAGAAGGAATACACTAAAGACAACTCCATCAAGAACAATGAAGGTAAATAATATCCAAAAACCCCTGATTTCAATATTTCAAAAGGTGATGATGTTGAATATTTCTCTACAAGTGAAGAAGAAAATCTAGAGATAGTATGTCTAGAATCAAATGATAGTTATCCCATGGAAGAAGTAGAAGAAGAACTATCAGAGCTTAAAAGGAAAGTTGAATGGGGTCTATTTGAATACAACTATGACCATTGTTACATAGAATATAACTATCTTTATGATAACACTAAAAGGTTTCTTAAAGAGAATCAAAGGCATATATTGAAGTTAAAGGAATTGCTCAAGGAACAAGAAGAAAATAAAAATACTCAATTAGAAGAAAAAGAAGAAGAGATCAAAAGACTAAAGAATGAAATAGAAGAGAATAAGAAGCTAGATGATGAGATTAGAAAAAGTCTTGAAGTTAATGTACATCTCAAGACCCAAATTGAAGACGACAAAAGGGTAGAGGAATTACTAAAGAATAAAGTAAATGAAAAGGAAGACTCATGTCATAAGTTGGAAGCTGAAGTTGTTGATCTTAGAAAGAAAGTAGAGAATTCAAACAAATTCTTGAATAACTCAACAATATTGAATAAGATCTTGGATAGTCAAATATCACCAAATGATAAATCAGGTCTTGGATACAAGAAAGAAGCTACACATGTTGAAGCAAGGACTTCAAAGAAGCATGTGGTAAGTCCCCCACTCTCAAAGGATGGAAATAATGTTGCAAGTCAATCATGATATACACAAGGCAAGGAAAGTTTCAAAAAAACAAAGCAAGGAAGACATCAAGAAGCCATCTTTACACCTCAAAGAAGAGAGACACCTTCAAGATGGACATCAAAGCAAAGGTATGAAAATGTTTTTCATGGTCAATGTTACTCATGTAATGAATATGGTCTCAAAGATTTGGAATGCAGATATTATGCAAGGAAATATAGTGAAAGATTTCATAACACCCTAAGGTGTTGGAGATGTAATCAAGTAGGACATATTGCTGCTCATTGTCACACCATGAGATGCTACAACTGTAGTGGATTTGGCCACAAATCCTAGGATTTATGGAACACAAGAAAAAATTCCATGATGAGGACTTCATATAGCATGACTAGAAGAAGGCATGAAGTTAGGAAGGAAGACAGATTTGAAAATATGGAAGCTCAAAGCTCAAGTTCTGAAAAGCCGGGACACCTTCAGAACTAGGTGAAGAAAATTGAACAGTCAGAACAAAATGACAGCCTTAAGGGAAGCTCAATTTTGTCATGTTCATAAGCATATGCGGGTTACAATGGTAACATTTGTGTACATACACAATATGACCTATGAATAAGTCACATACATACGCGAGCTGTCTGTGCAACAGGCTGTGTATCTGTGGTAAAAAGCCTTGGGAAAAGGGATATGCATATGAGTTGCAAAATGGTATGATGGTATAACTCTGTGTTGCAGGGTCTGACATGGTTTGTTGTAGGTTTTCATGATTACATGTTGGCATACATAATTTTTGTATGTATGGTGGTGATATATGGTTGAGTGTTGAAAGACTATCTTAGATGCATGGTACTAACCCTAGAGTGTGGATTGAGACACTTTTATGTTGAGGAACAATGTTGGTTGTTACAATGAAGTTATGGTACTTTGGTTATGAGATATATCATGATGATGCTAGCTAGAGATGTCATTGATCTATTGAGGTACACTTCTAGTACATGTATTATTGGATGCTTAGTATTTTTTGTAGTGAATGGCGGTTGAGGCTGATCTATTGGGATACATGGCTGATACATATTTGAGCTCCATTGATATATCTTATGATGTATTGTGAGATGCATATTTGTTGGATATCTTGGTGCATGCATTTGGCATGAGGATGAGCTACATAGTGGGACATGTAGTTGATGAGTTGATGAGGTGGTCATATTGTACATCATTGATGAGTCATAACTTGATCTATAGTTGATGCATGATTGGTACACTTTTGGTACATGGTTAGAGGCACCTACTAGCAGTATGATTGGCACATGTTGTATGGTGGATATGGCATACATGCATGATGACACATCTTGATTGTAGTTCATCTTTTTGTGGTATTGGTGTATGGTTGATGCACTTKCTTGGTACAAGTGGTGATATATGTTMAATGCACTTGTTGATGTATGGATGATATAGTTAAAACACTTCATGGATTAAGATACATGATTGTGGCACTTGGTTCTTGGTAGAGGCATATCATGAATGATATGACACTTGTTTGAGGCACATGGTTGGCATGTTGGTAGAGGCATATCACTAGAAAATTTGGGTCATTTTGCGACGACTATTTTGATTCTTTTGCGATGTTATGTTGTGGATATTGCGATGAATCTTGAGTCTCTCAAACGTCGTATCATGGAACGTGTAAATTTTGATGAAATTGAATAAACGTCGCAAGCGGGACGACCGTAGGTAACTTCTTACAATTTCAAAAAAAAAAGAAATATCGTCGCCAATACGACAATATAGGTGTTAGGCTGCTAAATTGAAGCTTTTAAGTGACCTGAAACACTAAATTGTCAAACCAGGGTTGGTAAACTTCGAGCTGATACACAGTATGTGCAGGCAAGTGTCTAGTCTCTATCTGAATGCTATCCTAAAAATAAAACACACACCTATTCCGAGAACTTGAATTCTAATGACTAACTCGAAACTGAGCATTTCCTATTTAAGTCATCAACAGAAAAACAGTCTTGCGCTCAAATGCTGGTACTGCTATTTCTATTCAAAAGTGTGGTTCCACAAGATTATTTTACTTCTATGCCCAATCCTCTACCATCATCATTTCTGTTTAAGTTAGAGCACACAGAGTATTGTCGAAAATGCATTCGTTCTGAGCAACAAAAAATCAATCTATTCTGTCTACAGGAAAACAGAGTACTATCCTAACTACTGGTACCAGGAGCTCCTTTCGTTCTAACTGTAATCTAACTATTCTAACCAGGAAAGGTAACTACTGTCTAACAAAGCCAAATGCATGCTAATTCTGAGTTATGTTTGAATTGGGAATGAAAACCAGATAACCACATGCATATTCTAAACCCTATAGGTATCGGTTCTGCGTTTAACACTCAACAACGTCAAAGATAACAGTACGCTGGAATGATTCAAGTGAGGAATAAATAAACACGATTCTGAAACATCCCAAATCGATGTCACGCTATGAGCTGCAGATATACTATTCAGATAAACAAATGCCAATATGCTAAAACAACTAAATCTATGAGCGTTAAGCTATTTCGTATGCAAGTTCTAAAGCATTAAAATGAACTAAGTCTATAACAACATAAAACTAAATCTATTGCAAAATAAAACAGCGGTTTGCATCGGTTTGGCGGGCCCAACCAAATGGCACAACGCTGTTAGTAACAACCAAAGCTGACTATAACATTCTATTCAATCACTGTATAAACTTCGTGCTTCATCAACTCAGGAAAGGAAACTCAAATCACATATCAGTCGAATAATATAACGTAACAGTAATCTGTATTCAAAACATAGGTTCACGACATCACATAATCCAACAACAATAATGATAGCAATAGCAATGGCAACAGTAACCCGTTCTCAGGAGTGATCCCGAGTTTTTATAGAAGTCTTATTGTTCATAACAGTCGAAAACAAAGATGCATAAAACAAACGGATCCTTGATCCGAGAATAGTCGTGGAATCAAGTAAAAACGTATTTCACATCTTCGTGACACGTAGTGTCACGAAGTGTGAATGATGAAGAATAATTGATCCAGGTTTATCATTGCGTCTTCGAGCACTCTGTGGTAATGAATCCAGCTGGCCTATGAATCTTTCTATTTCTCATTCGAACCATAACGCATACCATAACGCTTAGATCTCGAACGGCTCCATTGGTACCTCCACGGGTGCGAGTTGGTACCTGGTACTGGAATCCTGTTCCAAGAATAGAAGTGGTACCTAACCCAAACGATGTTAATTCCAATACCAATTTAAAGCATAAAAGTGCATAAAAATAGCTTGAAATTCAAAAATACCTTAGGTGACCCCTTTGAATGGTAAGGAGATGTTGATTAAGTCAAAATGAGGTCAAAAGGGTGGTACTGGCATACAAATGGAGGTATGTGGTATATAATATAGGCAAAGAGCATGGTCAAAACCGGGGGCCAACATACCCCCACACTGAAGTTCTTTCCTGTCCTCAGGCAACAAAAATCAAAAAAACTTGGTAGCCATCACAGGGTTGCAACAGCTGCAACCAGCATCTGTAGCCTCTCCTGCTTCTTCAAATTCCTAATTTCTTTCTTAAGGACCCTGTTGATTATAACATGCTTCCTAGCAATCCTCTGAAACTGTTTGTTCTTCTTGGAAATATCCCTGTTCCTCTGTTTTAGTCTTTCAACTTTGGATAAGAGGTGGTTTACCCCGAGCTTTAGGAGTTCGTTTTCGGTTTTAACATGTCTGTCCAATACACGGTACTCATGCAATTTCTCCTTCAATCTGCTATTCTTGCTTTCTAGTTTCGCCACCATGGGCTTCAAGGACCGACTGGAGGAAATCTCACAGTGGGTTTCAACTGTTTGACCTTGCCCTGGCTGCGGTGAGGGGCTAGATGCATGTGTGAGCTCTTCGGGACTTTGAATAGGGGTGTGGAATCTATCAGAATTGTGGTCTGAACCGAATTCGAGAGTAAACTGATCTGGGCTGTGCTCATAAGCATCAGCTGGGTCAAAGTTACGATCTGGGCTGAGTTCATGGTTGTCAATTGAATCTGGATGAACAGGGCTGAGTGTAGAAGTGTCAACTAGATGGGGTTCAGGGGTGAGCTCTTTTGGAATCTGAACGGGGGTACCGGTTGGTACTTGAACGGATTCATTCTGCACAATTGTCTTGGGTGTAGTGGCCTGCCGATTAGTTCTACGATTCTTTCGAATGAGCTGGGACAAAGTCCAGGTCATCTCAGATGGCTCCGGGGCCTCCTCGTGACCATCTACGCTTTCCAATCTTTCTTGCGTGGGGTAGTTGGGTACCGAGTCATCCATCCCCGACAATACACTTTTACATTTCCTCTTCGGGTTCCTTCTAGGCTTATCAGCTGACTCGACTAGTTCCTCCACATCGATTATGTTCTCGGTAGCTGGGGGAGAACTCGGGGCTTCGATGTCCGCTTCTATAGGTGTGGTGGCCTTCCCAGTTTCAGCATTGGTTTCTACGTCGTCATGAATTGGAGGTTCGGGCTCGGGGTCCCTAGCAGAGTCTTTAGTCAGGGTTTTGACTTTCTTTATCTTGGGGTTTGGCTTCTTGTGTGGGGAAACAGGCTTCACCTTCTTAGCTTTTGACTGGGTACGAGCGAGGTTTTTTGCAGTAAAGAGGTCCCAAGTCTCTTTCTTTTTCGATAGTGCAGAAGTGATCAATATTTTAACTAACCCGAAGTGGAATAAACTCCCCCGAAACTCACTAGCCCTTTGGACCTGTTCGGCCATCCTTTTCAAACTTTTTAACAAGAAAAATGGTATGTTCAGCGGAGTACCTGTGAAGTGTAACAACAGTCGGGCATGGCAGGGGAATATAATGGTATATCGACCCTCGCATGTTAAATAACGCTGGAGGATGATCAACACTTGCACCCACTGTGGCTCTAGCCAGGTCCGCGACGTTCCCTCAGACCATTTTGTGTTCCGGTACTGAGGTTTTAACAATTGCGCACAGAGCTCCTTATCCACCGGTTGTCCCTTCGTCCACCTCTGGCCTGTGGTGGGTAACTGAATTGATTCTGCAAAGAACTCCTCTATGACCCCGAACCCAAATTCGCTCACCTTGGCGGTCTCACCATCGAAATGCAGCGCAAACTGGAGTGTGATGGCATCGTTATACCCATTGAACCTTTTCAGAAATGGCTCCCACCCGGCTTGCTTGAAAATTTCTCTCGTTGCCCTATATTCCGGGATGGCTTCCAGGTCGGCGTATGTTTCTGGTTCGTGGCGGTTGGCGACCATAGCTCTTCTTGGCATAACAGGGAAAGTCGATCGGTGGCAGTGGAGGTTGGATGAGGCGACGAGAGGGACAAGAGCGATGAGAGGAGAGAATGCGATAAGGAATGTGGTGAAAGGAACGGTCGGAATGAAAAACGATATGAAAAGATTTGAATTGTTGTGGAATTAGATAGGGTGTCGGATCATGATGGAGGTCGTACGAGGGTGTAGAGTCATTATAACCGAGTCAAATCGGACCAAGTCCCGGTAATGGTGAATGTTTATGACACGAAATGGTATGGTAGGTTAGTTTACTCGGTACAGGTCGTGGAAATGATGAGATGCTATGGAGTAATTAAGGTACCTTTAGTTCAAACATTAATATGCAGATTAATACAATAAATCGATACGAACTTAAACGCACCTGAGTTATATTACCTTTACCCATTGTTATGCAAAGTTTTCTATGAAATTATCGTTTGAGGCTAAGTCTGGATTTGAAGGCACGCAAACATTATAGCTGCTCTGGTCTTTTTGATGAACCTGTAACTGATGAACTTTGCACTGGTACTGACTGGTACCACTGGAACATTCAGGAATCTGAGTTACATTACCTCTCT
>ML800187.1:0-47676 GCA_009831015.1 Picea engelmannii
GTTCCAATCACTTTCATTAAGCAAGACACATGAAAAAATGGATCGAGCTTAGAGTGACTAGGAAAAGCTAACTTGTAAGCCACAGGCCCTACTCGCTTGAGGATTGTACAAGGGCCATAAAATTTTAGAGCAAGTTTTTGGCAGTGATCTGGTTTGAGGGAAATTTTATTATAAGGTTGCACATGAAGAAAGACATAATCCCCTTCATAAAATTGGCGTTCAAAGTGACATTGATAAACTTGTTGCTTCATGTGATTCTGAGCTAGGACCAAATTTACTTTGAGAGTATGTAGAATTTCATCTCGGACTGTAAGAGTTATGTCTACCTCCTGGACCTTGGAGACACTGAGCATATAAGATAATACAGAGGGAGATTTTGACCATAGACCACCTCAAATGGAGTCATGCAAGAAGCACCATGGTAAGATGTATTGTACCACCATTCAGCTCATGGTAACCATTGATCCCATTGAGATTGTCATTCAGACGTGAAGCACTGCAAATAGGCTTCCATGCACTTGTTGACCGCTTTGGTTTGACCATCAGTCTCGGGATGATAGGTAGTGATGAAATGCAATTGGATGTCTTGGAGCTTGAAAAATTCTTTCCAGAAGTTGCTTGTTAAATTTGGATCACGGTCAGAGACTATAGAGTGGGGCATGCCATGGAGTTTGAATATATTGTCCATAAAAACTTGAGCCATTGTGGAGATTTTGAATGGGTGTTGGAGGGAACAAAAATGAGAATATTTGGAAAGGCGGTTGACCATAACCATGATGATTACTTTATTTCCATATTTGGGTAATATGACAATGAAGTCCATAGAGATATATGTCCATTTATATAGTAGGTGGAATAGGGAGAGGTTGTAGTGTGCCTAGAATTTTGATTGTTTCTCCCTTGTTGTGTTGGAAAGTATCACATTCAGCCACAAAAGTGTGGATGGTCTACTTCATGCCATCCCAAAAAAATGAGCATTTGATCCTTTCAAATGTTTTTTTGAAAGACATAATTCCTTGTTGTTGGCAACCTCAGTTATAAAATACAACGATATCATTATATTATACATATTTATATATACAAGAGTGAGTTTTATGTTCAAAATAGGCAAGTTGTTGTTCCTATAAAATTAAGTTAATATTAATAACTCACAAAAGAGTGTTTAGCAGGAAATTTATGAATTAGAAAAGGTTCCAGAGATACATCTGCAAGAGGTTCCACTCATGGGATGCCTACTCTTATAATCTTATCACAAAAATCCACAATTTCATTAAAAATTTAAACTCAAATAAAAAGAATATAAGACCTACCTTCCAACCATTTTGTCAAACCACCTCAAATTTTAATCAACACAAACAACAAACAATTTATTAATATACTGCGAAGTAGATAGTGGGATTTATCAACACACGCTAGAGATTTTAATGACAGAGTGTTTTCCATACCTAACCCTAAATACATTTGGGTGAACGACCATATGAACAATTTGAGCCTATGAAATACTTGGAAAAATTATATTTTGAAATTGTTAGGAGATCAACCATGGTGTTTAATCTCCATAAGCTTAGTACCTTCCATCATATTTTTTAATATGCCAAAGCTAGGAAGATTGTGCAACACTACATGCAAATGTTCTTCATGAATATCCTAACATGAAATATACCCACCTCTATTAGATTTCTTGTCATTCAAGAAAATAACAATCAAATGCTCTAACTCCCTCCCTTAGAATGTAATGTCCTCAACCAAGCTAGGAGGGGAAATTACTTCTTATATCCCAAATTAGTTATTCCTTCTTATGTGAATGTGGTACTAACTTTTTACAAATATTTTGCTCAATGAGGAATATTGGCAAACATATAACATACATCCATTACACAAAAAATAGAGAAGACAACATGGCATCTTATTATGGATGGAAACTCACAAAACCAGTACAATGATATCTAATGGTCATAATAACATCTACAAAATAATCCTAAGAAACACACATCTAATGGCTGCCAGGAAGCTACACAATCTACTACATAAACAACATAGGAAAACCCGGAATGGTCCCAATCCATTGTCCCAAGACTCACTGAGCCCGAAATTGCTTTGATCCAGTAGTATCCACTCTGCAAGAAGCCTTCAAATCATGTCCTCATCCCCTTGCAAACCTGATCCAGGAAATTATTGCAACCCCAATTTGCAAAGGTCCTCGTGAGATGACTGCGAGGCATCTAGAGAGGCCTCGAGGGAAAACCCTATCTCAACTTGCGGGGGTGTATTCTCCCACAAATGCACAAAATCCCTCTGGCACCTGCATATCAAACACTCAACCTCCTCCTAAAACTCACCACAAACACCTTGTGCAAGCCAATATGCCTCCCAACTCTTTGCAACAAGAAACCAAACCAAACAATTAACTTCAATGAGAACTTCGTATGAATTCTCCTCTTTTTCTAGCTAGGGTGGATATTGCACCACTGAAACTAAACCTAAAGTGGAAGGGTTTTTCCCAAAACCCCAATGAAAATGCTAGCTACAAGAACAATAAAATAAGATATCAAATCATAATGCCAAATAGAATGGTCACCCCTCTATGTATCCTTCTTTGGGTCTTCTAGATCTTTCCTCTTTTTGACCAAATCAAACCCTTACTTTATTTTTCCCTCCAATTCCAATTAAATATACTTATTTATTTTATTTAATTTCACTTTTCGGACTTGTCATTCTTTTAACCTAGTGACACCATATAAATCACCTTAACTCCCTTTTTCTTATTGACTATAGCCTACGAGAGTCATATATGTTATTGAGTCATCCTCTGTCAATTGGAAGTGGACATTACATAGAACCAATCCTATAACAATGATTAAGGGAAATAAATACTTTGGGGATTATTAGGAACTTTGAAATGGAGGCTATTTTAGGCAAGGAAAACCCCAAAATTTATAAATATGAGGTGTTAGAATCAAAAGAAATAATAATCCTTTCAAATGATAAAACTAATTAACATGGGCATTGGCGAGACCCCCTAGTTACATGGCTTCACAAACTTATAGCTTTATTGTATGACATTAGATTGTTGACCTGATTTTTGTTTAGTGTAGAGAATAAGAAGGTCTTTCAAATGAATGGTTATGCTCCTAGTTTCAATGTAAGCTTCATATCCTTCATAACTTGTGAAATCCAAACTTCCATGATGACAAGAAATTTTTACTGTTTATTTTCATACCTATGAGTGCCAAATTTATTTTGTCAGTTGTATTGAATTTTAATGCCCCAAAACCTTATAGGGAACCCCTTCTAGCGATCAAATCATCAATTTGGTTAGGGACCTAGTTTGTGTGCAAAGGCATTTTTAATTGAAAGTTTGGGTCTTATCAAGGACAATGCTTTGTTGGAATTGAGTTTTGTTTGGTCATCTTGGACCTTTGTCATGTAGGATTTTAATGTGTTCATTAAAATTGGTAGGATTCGTAAGCACCTAACTAATTTTACATCGGGAAAATGGTCCATTGATGTCTAGAGAACCTAATACCCATCACTTAGCCAAAATCATTGGATTTTCTTTAAACCCATTCATGAGTCAATCAATGATGAGGAATAGATTTAATGGCCCTATACAGGGCTTGATAAATCCTTCAAGTAAGTTAGAGCTAGTCAATTCCATGAGGCACAATACGAAAGACTAAGATGCATGCAATACATCAACTTAAATTAGTCATCCATTCTCATGTCCCCTTAAAGTCATATTGTTCATGGGAATTGATGTAGATGGGATTATATGCTTGACATAAATGATTTAGTAACCATATTCATATCATTACTACATATGCACTCTTTACGCTAAACAGAACAATAATGGCAAAGAATGAAGAGAAAAGTTTATTCTTATGCAATGAAAAGTATCACAACATAAAGTACTTGTGACACTATTTGTAGCACTAGAAGAGCTTAGGGGTATCATTGTGAATTCAAGAACATTAACTATAATGATTAACAGAGCTTTGGGTTCTACATGTGAAACTCAAAGAATTATGTTAGTTGGAAGAGGTTGGGTCTTGTCATGGAAGTGATTGTATCTATTGAAAGAGCTTTGGATCTTATTATGGAAATTATTACACTCTTGTTGTGAATTGGATAGTTGTGTTTGTAATGATTTTTCAAGTTTGGGCATAGTTCAAGTTTTTTTTAGCTTATATTTAACAAAAGAATTGATTGTGTTAGCAATACTAAATGAATAACTTGATACTCATTTTTTTTACCTCAAACAAAATGACTTGAATATAAGTCCAAAAATAATGGCATCTTGCTCAAAATTTCACACAAACAATACGATTAATATGGAAAACCCAAATCGATCACTTAATGATTTGTGTTAACTACTAACAAATACTTGAAAATTGTGGGGTTATTCTCATAAAATTTGAGGAATCCTCTTATTTTTTTCAGGTCATTTCTCACCTTGACATTCAAGCAAGAAACACAAGGAATAATGGACGAAACACTAGTGATTAGGTTGTCTTCTTATAATCTGTTTTGTATGAATACTCATCTTAAAATCACAACCATTAGGGCATCCTCAAGGTCACTCTTTATGGTCATGTTATTAATAGATAGGATGTTTGGGAAAGAATCCATGCAAAGAATGCCTTTTCTTCCCAATCTAGTAATCCATGCTTCCCCAATACATACAAAAAAAAGGAACATAGATTTCCCATGGCCCAAAGAGAATGCCTTCCTAGGGAAAAAAAAATAAAATTTATCTAAGTGTATCACTTAGAAATTTTCCCACAGATCATTGAGAATCAACAAAACAAGGATTTCTACAACAACAAAATGAAATTGGGAAAGTGAGAGTAACTATATAACTTGTGGATTCCAACAATTAAATTGCTAACAAATGCATTTTTTCAATAATGATTACCTATAAGTATACAAAGGTAACTAGGCCAAGAAAACCAAAAGACCTATTTTATTTATTTATTCTTATGACTTCATATCCTATTTAAATAAAACGGAAACCCATCTCAAAACCACAAGTATGGTATCCAACAAAAAAAACTAGGTGGAAGATATATATAATTACCACACAAAACTATGAAGTCAATCAAAGAAAAACCAAAATTCCTTAATTCTATCCTAACTCTACAACAGGTAAATAAAGACTACAAAGAAAATAAAAATGATTACCTACATCTTCCAAAGACAAAACAAATTGGTTCCTACAAGCTAGAAAATAAGGAGAAATTAATCAGTGCATGAAACCAAACCATAAGACTCTAGACCCACAACTCACAATGGAAATGATGTTAAGTATTTTCCATGAAATTGGAGATAGACAAGAATATTGGGGAAAAATAAATTTAGATACCAAACTATGATATATTTTGTTACGCCATTAGGAAATCATTGTAAATGAAAAAGTGGCAAGCCTCTATATGATGGAAGTAATCATAAACATGGATATAATAGACTTTTCTAACACCATCCACACAAAAAACATACCAATGATCTACAAGCAACTACTCATGTAAGTACCCATATTCCTAACAAACACATGCGTGAAAATATGAGTCCCTACTAAAGTGAGCCACGAGTGCAATCTATGTGAGAAATTCATATACTAATGTCCTCATAACAAGAAATCCAGAACAATTACACTTAAATAACAAGTATGCTAGGAGTCTAAGTAGGTAAGCTTGCAACAATAGACACCTAGATATGCAAAAAATAGACACCTATACAGAGGCATTATATTCACAGTGTGCACTAAATGTGGGTTTTCCCTTCACAAAACATGAGAATCAAAATAACAAAATAATGATTTTTATGGCAACAAAATGAAATTGGAAAAGGTAGAGATTACCCATATTATTCTAACAATTAAAATGACAAAGAATTCATTATTTCAATCATCACTCTCTATGAGCAAGATAAAATAACTAGGATTGGAAACTCAAAAGACCTATTTCCTTATTTATTCGTATCACTTCATATTATATTTAAATACATAATAATCCCTTCTAAAAATCACAAGTATTATGGCCAACAAGAAGCTACATGGAAGATGTATATATCCTCTAGACACAACTATGGAGTCAACAAAAGCTAAATAGTAGTTGCATATATTTTTCAATGACAATTATGAAGTCAAGATAATCAAAACCATGTTACTGAGACTCCATACTTGCTAATAACATCAACCAACATGGGAAAATTTGACAAAATTCTTAAGTACTCAAATGTAGAGCTCATATGTGACAGTTGAAACCATATTGTGAACAAAATACAAATAATTGCATGCATTTTCCAAGACTTGAATTGAATTGTTCCCTATATGCTATACATGCAAGAAAAAAACATTTAAGGTTGGCATAGGTCACACCAAGGTGTGCTTAATTGTTTCCAATGAAAATGGAGACAACTAGGAAAACAAATTTCACAAATGCAACAATGATTTAGTCTTTTACAACATTAAGAAAAACACAAGGGGGGATTCTACTAGGCTTCTATGTGGTGAAATTAATCTGAAAGGTGGAACAATAATGTTCATGTAATACCTCGGGTTTCTAAGCCCTGTATTAAATAATGTATTTTGTTAATATATGAAAGGCCAGAGTGCCCAAACAATTAAAAGTGGCCAGTGTGCCTAGGAAATGTAATATTTTGATGATTATTAATAATAAATACATCATTGGTTTCTAGACAGACAAGAACAAGAGTTATAGGGGAATATGATTCCACAAGAGAGGGGGCTTGAGGGGCTAAGTATTTATTTTATATTTTATTTTCCCATAATTGTTTAATGGAGAGGAGTGGTTACATGAGCTTCTTAGGGAAGGCCATGGGGTTCTTGATTTGCAAGTAAAGATATAGAACCATCTTGTGGGTTGTTTGGGGGCTTCTTCTTCACTCATTCACTCACTAACTCATTGTTCATTGTTAATTGTTCACACCTTTCATTATGTTCTCTCTCCATTCACTCTTTCACCCACTCTTCATTCTTCATTCCTTTTGATCTTAGATGGGGAGAGAAAAACAAGTTGTGAAGAGGAGCCATGGTTGGGTTGGCAGTAATGACTGCTAGTGTATTCCATCCATGAATTAATGTCTGCATGTCTGAGATGCATCGGCATGTGTTAAGTTGTTCCCACAACTATGAATCTTTAGAGTCCCAGCATGGAGATTCTTCATGAGGTGCACTGGAGCCCTGGAAGGAGGTGGACAGTCTGAGGGACTGTGTGTCAGAGAAGGGGGTCCATTCTCTTGGGTTTTGTAAGCTGGGTAGAAGAGAATTGGTGTATTTTGGATTGTTGTTTGTGCTGAGAATCCTGTGAGAGATTGGATGTTGACTGGTTTGGGAAGCTAAGTGACACTCTGGAACCGTCCTTGTGGACTCATAGCCCTGGCTCGGGGGTGACATTGTTGTTGAGACTTGGAACAACATTGTCTACGGTTGGGCGGAACGCCCTTGGTCTGCAGCTAGTTGACGATTCATTTCATTAAAGATAAGTGCTATCTTTGTCATGGTTTCATTTACTTGTATATTTAATTATGCGTATTTATTTATCTATGAAATTCGTATCTATAATATGCATGCTTGTTGGTTATTGCTATGCACGACATATGGTTCATTTCTTTCTTGTAGCATGAATATTTATCTATGCATGTGAATATTTCATGCATCTTTATTAATTAAAAATTTATCAGAATTCGAAATTAATTCAAAAGCAGGCTTGAAGTAGCATGCCCATCCTGTGGGTGGTTGGGTACGTTATATATTGGTATCAGAGCCTCAGGTTGAAACACCGGACTGGTATGGACCAAAACTTTGGATATGTTATTATGGTATTGTCCTTAAAAATGGATATGTGCTTGCGATCTTAAAGCTCAGGAAAGATAGCATTGAAGAGATTGCACATAAGCCAGAGCATCGTGCAGAAAGTGATTCTTTGTGAAGGATCGTAGATTCGTGGCCATCCCTTTTGGATATTGGGAGCGATCACAACCATTAATCAAAACCAAGCAAGAGATGGAAAAATATGGAACTTCGTCGCTTCGGTGATTATGGGAGACAGGGAAGAAGCATGGAAAAGGCTGAAGTCACGAAGTCATGTCATTCATTTGATCTGATAGGAGGCTTGGGTGAAATCTTGGTCTTTGGTCAGGGTCATTCGGCATTGACCACTTCGGAAAGTTAAATCCCAGAGAATCGAACCATTTTAGAACTTCTATAACCCTGAGTCTTGGAGTGCTAAAGTCCCAAAATAACGTCGATTGTTAGATTGAAGGAAGAGTTCAGGAGTAATGCAGATCGTCATATCTGAAGTAGAGATGTCAGACCGTTCGTTCGATCGATGACGTGTCATATGCCATGTGGTTGGGGTACCGTGTGGGGACACATGTCACCCATATTAAATACTTGTTGGACACTAACCTGTTCATTTTTTAGTGACACGTGGCACACATGCCATGGGTCCACATCACCATAGGTGACATTCGCATGCCATATCATCTCTGAGAGTATGGCCTATGGGGGTGTCTAACTTCTCTACCAGTGAAAGTATTGAAGATAGAAGTTGTGAATTTATGCATACCATCAATGTAAGATCCCTTCGAGACCTTTCTCAACCATTAGATCAAGCAGTGGAAGGATGGCGTAAGCAGTTCGACAGATATCACTCTAGGGGAGTTGTAATATCCCTGAGTCCCAGAGCGTCGAAGTCCCAAAATGAATAAGGATCGTCCATCCTGACACTTGATTAAGTCATGGCCTTTGGATCAATTAGTGGAAGGATAGCATAAGCGGAGGTGTTAACTGAAGGTAAGTGGTCATCGTCACTTTATGACCGCTTCGGCAGGTATCACTCTGGGGAAGTTGAACAACTCGAGGGTTGTAATGTCTCGGAGTCCCGAAGTAGTGAATTCATGTGGCCTGTTGATCTAAGACCATCCACGAGTTCTCATGACCGTCTCATGACCATCCAATTTAACAGTGGAAGGATAGGGTAAGAGCTTCGACGAGTATCACTCCAGGGGAGTTGAGTGACTTGGGAGTTGTAATGTTCTAGAGTCTTGGAGCGTCGAAGTCCCGAATTGATTAAGGCCATCCATATCATTGTCATATTAAGTCGTGACCATCAATCTTTTTGAAGCCTTTAGATGAGTCGGGATCGTCTAGTCGACGGGAGATCAAATCTCAACCATC
Organism: Picea engelmannii; assembly: GCA_009831015.1. NCBI lineage: Eukaryota > Viridiplantae > Streptophyta > Pinopsida > Pinales > Pinaceae > Picea > Picea engelmannii. The sequence goes on from ML800187.1 coordinate 9,200, forward strand.
TGATCTACAAGTGGAGTTAATATAGGTGTTCGACGAAGTTTACTTTGGGAGAAGTTAGAAGATTGAAAAGGGAGAATAGCCAAAGGTCGAAGTCTAGAGGACTTGGTCCTAGCGTCGGTCTCATGATAAGGTAAAGGGGTCAATTAGATGCATGAAGGGCCTAGTAGTAATTATCGAACATTGTGTTCGAACAAGCTCTTGTGTAGAAGAATAAAGGAAAAGCACTAAAGGAACAACACTAAGGAGTGAATAGGCACATGGTTTAGAGCCATGGTCATAAGGAAAGTGGATTGAAGGAAGCACATGTGCAAAATTCAATTTTTGTACCAGTTAAAGGAGTTGTGGAATATTTCGACAAGATCCTATGGAAAAACAAAAGAAAAGGGGATGAAAGTGATTTTTTTTCGGGAAGCCATAACTTTCAACTCAAATATCGAATTGGGGAAATATTACAGTCATTGGAAAGATGATTCAGAGGAGAATAACATGTAATTTTTATAATATGAAGAATGATAATATATTTCTTCATGAATTGATAAGAAAAGTACTTGTAGCATTGTTTGGCAATTTTTTTTATAAAATTCATAATTCTAACAAAATGGTTGCTTGCACATTTGCAAAATTAGGAGGTGTAAACATATCAATTCAGTATAAGAATGCATATTCAAGAAATGGAATAAGGAGAGGTATCTTCCATCCATGATAAAGAGGCAAAAGGTAAAAATATCAATGTTGTTAATGCAAAGACAGAATCCAACGGACACCAAGCCAGAGGGGAGAAAGAAACATTGATAGAGAGTATGAGAAGCCTGAAAATAAAAGTGCATAGTTACAAAGAAGACAATGAGAGACTAATAAGAGAAAAAAATTAGCTAAATTCTCAAGTGATGCAAATATTAAATCAGTTGCAGAGGAAAACAAAGAATGGATCAAACTCAAAACATGAGGAAGAGGGAAGATGTCATGAAAGAAGAGATGACCGCAAAAGAACTGGTTATTCAAGAAGTATTAGAAGAACTCATAGACATCACTCACCTCCCTACTCAACAAGGAAATTTTATGCATCTGAAGATTCTGTAAGTAGTCCATAGGTGTCTCATGTTAGGCACCAAAGAAGAAGATGTGAATTGAACAGTTTGCAAGGAGAGTTGAGGAAGATTAAACCACCATCCTTTGATGGTGAAAGAGAAAGGGAAGATGATGATGAAGCATTGTTGCTTGGACTTGGGAGGTATTTTCAATTGCATAACTACTCATCAAACCTAGAAGCCAAAATTACCACATACCATTTACATGGGAAAGCTACTATGTGGTGGGATCAATTGAAGCAAGTTGAGAACATTAATGAGAAAATGATCACTTGGAAGTAGTTCAAGAAATATTTTTAGGAGTACATTTCAGAGCACTTCTATGACAAGAAAATGCAGGATTTATTTGAACTCGGGCTGGGAAGCATGACCATGGCAGAGTATGAAAATAAGTTTGTGGGGCTAATAAAGTATCTGGGGTTTATAAAATATGAGAAGGTGAAAGTACATAGGTTTTTGAGTGGACTTCCATCCTTTTATAAAGAGAAGATTTAATATGATGAACCTAGGACTTTGACTGAGACCATTATGAATGCTAAGTACATGTGTGAGCAAGGAAAGGGTAGAGAGTCTTTGCATAAATATTGGAAAGATAAGAAGAAAAATAATTATGATCAGAGAAAGAAAATATTCAAACCTCCTTTCAATAGAAATATACCAAATAAAAATCATCCCGACCTGTATTCTAAGGATAAATACAAGAGAGAAGACTCCTTGGGAAAAAGGGGAAGACCACCAATCCAATGTTGGGGATGTAAAGAAGATCACTTGTACAAGGATTTCCCTCATAGAAAGGACAAAGTGAATACCATGCACAACATCCAAGAGGCTACAACAATAGAAGACATGGGAAGAATATATTCAACCTTAGATGATTGACAAACAGAATACCAATCCAATATGATCAAGGTGGAAGGTAAAATCATTAATCAACCTGTTTCTATTTTAGTTGATTCAGGAGCAAGTCATTGTTACATTGATCCCAAAATAGTGGATAGATTACATTTGCATAAAACTAAGCTTGGAAAATCAAGTTTGGTTCAGCTAGCCACTGGAACCAAAAGGAGAATCCATGATATGGTCAGAGGTTGTTCCATAAGTCTTAATGGTGTGAATAATAACGTTGATATAAATATTATACCATCGGGGTATTATGATATTCTAATTGGAATGGATTGGTTGCACAAGCATCATGTTGTCTTAGATTGCCATAACAAGACATTTACATGTCTTGATGAAGAAGGAAAAAAGAGCATTGTGAAAGGAGTTCCAAGAACCATCTCTATAAGGGAGATTTCAGCCTTACAACTAAAGAGATGTTTTAGAAAATGATGTGAATTGTATGCAACCCATGTGGAGGAACCAAAAAATACAAAGGGGCCAAGATTTGAAGAATTTTCGGTACTAAAATAATTTGAAGATGTATTCCAAGAAATACCCAGGTTTCCACCAAAAAGGGAGATATATTTTTATATTGATTTAGTGTCAGGATCTGCCCCAGTATCAAAAACACCTTACAGAATGAGTACACCAAAATTAAAAGAATTACAAATGTGGTTGGAAGAATTTTTGAAGAAAGGGTACATATGTCCAAGTGTTTCACCTTGGAGAGCACCAATACTCTTTGTCAAAAACAAGGATGGAACCTTGAGGTTGTGTATTGACTTTCGACACCTGAATAAATCCAATGTAAAGAACAAGTACCCTCTACCCAGAATTGATGACCTATTTGATCAACTAGGAGGGGAAAATATATTTTCAAAGATAGACTTGATATCGGGATACCATCAAGTAAGAATCAAGGAAGAATACATTCATAAGACAACCTTTAGAACCAGGTATGGGAATTATGAGTTTGTAGTGGTGCCATTTGGACTTTCTAATGCGTCAATTGTCTTTATGTGCTTAATGAATGGCATATTCAAAAATTATTTGGATAAGTTTGTCATAGTATTCCTGGCATTCTTGTATATTCTAAGTCAAAGGAAAAACATGAACATCACATACGATTGGTATTGCAAGTGCTGAGGGAACATCAGTTATATGCCAAGCTTAGTAAGTGTTATTTTTACCATGAACAGATCCATTACTTGGGACACATTATTTCAGAACAAGGTATAGTAATGGATCCATAGAAGATTGAAGCCATTAGAGGATGGCCAACACCTATGAATGTTTCATAAGTCATATCTTTTATTGGGCTAGCTGGTTACTACAAAATATTTATAGCAGGGTTCTCTAAGATTGTTCATCCCATCACTTATTTGAAAAAAAGGGGAATTAAATTTGAATGGACAATAGAGTGTGAAGATAACTTTAATATGTTCAAATAATTACTTACTAGTGCTCCTATTTTAAATATTGTTGACCCAAATGAAATTTTTGTGGTATGTACAGATGCATGCAAGGAAGGACTTGGTGGGTTCCTCACTCAAAATGGACATGTCATTGGTTATGAATCCAAAAAGCTTAAAGAGAATGAGAGGAACTATGCCACCCATGACTTGGAACTTGTTGTCATTTTCACTCTTTGAAGATGCGGAGGCATTATTTCATGGGGAGGAGGATTGAATTAAGAACATACCATAGTGGTCTGAAATATATATTTGAACAACCAACTTTAAATGCCAGGAAGATGAGATGGATGGATTTTTTAAGTGAATACGATTTTGACATCAAGCATATCAAAGGAAAAAAAATAAAGTTGTTGATGCACTTAGTAGAAGAGTACATCTCATGCATGCTACAACTGTTAGTATGCATCAGTAAGATTTAAAGAGCGGAATTTCAGATGTTGTTGTCAGAGATCAACATTACCTACAGGTAAAGGAAATCTTACAACAAGAAAATGTACAACATAAAATTAAAGAATATGAGATGAAGGAAGATGGATTAATTATGCATAAAAATATAATTTATGTTCCTAGTTTCGAAGAACTTAGGAATTTGGTATTAAACGAAATGAATAAAGTTCCATATGACGAACATCCCAGTTACCAGAAAACAATTGTAGCAGTAAGAAGCCAATTATTTTAGCCAAGAATGAAAAAAGATGTTTCTGATTACATTTCCAGATGTATGGAATGTCATAGAGTGAAGGATGGGCATAAGAACTCAACGGGTTCACTACAACCATTACCAATTCCATAGAAGAAATAGGAAGTGGTAACCATTGATTTTATAACTAAATTTCCTAGGGAAACAAGACAACATGATTCAATCATGGTAGTGGTTAATAAATTGACAAAGGCTGCCCATTTTGTTCCTATAAAAACGACTCATACAACAACTAATATTGCAGAAATTTACATGAGGGAGATTGCTAGGTTGCATGGGATACCTAAGGAAATTGTCTCAAATAGAGACACAAAGTTTACTTGAAATTTATGGAGGGGATTGTTTAAAAGATTTGGTACAAATTTGAACTTTATCACAATATACCATCCGCAGTCAAATGGGAAGACATAGAGAGTCAACCAAGTAATTGAAGACATGTTGATAATGTATGTGATGGATAAGCTATCTAAGTGGGAAGATTACTTGCACTTCGTCGAGTTTTCCTATAATAACGGGTATCGAGCTTCATTGAAAATGAGCCCATTTGAAGCTTTGTATGGCAGGAAATGAAATACTCTAGTGAGTTGGGACAACCCAACAGATAGAGTGGTATTTGGGCCAAAATTGCTCAAGGATATGGAAGACCAAATGGTTAGAATTACGCAGAATTTAAAGGCATCTCAAGATAGACAGAAAATTTATGCAGATAAGAACATGACAACTAGAGAATTTAAAGTGGGGGAGCATGTGTTTTTAAAAGTGAAGCCCAATAAGAGCTCTTTGAAGTTGGGTAGTTGTACAAAGCTACCAACTAGATTCTATGGTACATTTGAGCTATTGGATAGAATAGGGCCAGTTGCATACATGTTTGCATTGCCTACTTCCATGAATGTGCATAATGTATTTCATGTCTCTTTGCTAAAAAAATATGTACACAATCCTAACCATGTTATTGATTGGAATCTGATTCAGGTAGAGACAGAGGGAAACTTCCAGGTCCAGCCAATGCGAATATTGGACAGAAAAGTCAAAATCATCCATAATCGAGTTATAGAGCTGGTAAAAGTCTAGTGGACCTTCTATAGTCCTGAAGATGCTACTTGGGAGCATGAAGATGCCATGTGGGCAGAGTACCCGCAAATTTTTGAATAAATTTTGAAATTTTGTTTTATGTTTTGTATATGCACCGAGGACAATGCCAAAATAAGGGGGAGGGGATGTAATACCACAGGTTTTTTAGCCCTGTATTAAATAATGTATTTTGTTAATATATGAAAGGTCATAGTGCCAAAACAATTTAAATAGGCCAGTGTGCCTAGGAAATGTATTGTTTTGATCATTATTAATAATAAATACATCATTGGCTGCTAGACGAACAAGGACAAGAGTTATAGGGGCTATGATTCCACAAGAGAGGGAGCTTGAGGGGCTAAGTATTTATTTTATATTTTATTTTCCCATAATTGTTTAATGGAGAGGAGTGGTTACATGAGCTTCTTGGGGAAGGCCATTGGGTTCTTGATTTGCAAGTAAATATATAAACCCATCTTGTGGGTTGTTTGGGGGATTCTTCTTCACTCATTCACTCACTCACTCATTGTTCATTGTTTTTTGTTCGCACATTTCATTCTGTTCTCTCTCCATTCACTCTTTTACCCACTCTTCATTCTTCATTCCTTTTGATCTTGGTTGGGGAGAGAAAAACAAGTTATGGAGAGAAGCCATGGTTGGGTTGGAAGTAATGATTGCTAGTGTATTCCAACCATGAATTAATTCCAACATGTATGAGATGCATCCACATGCATTAAGTTATTCCCACAACTATGAAGCATGATATTCCCAGCATGGAGATTCTTGACCAGGTGTAATGGAGCCCTGGAAGGAGGTGGACAGTCTGAGGGATTGTGTGGCAGAGAAGGCGATCCATTCTCTTGGGTTGTTCAGGTTGGGTAGAAGAGATTTGGTGTACTTTGGATTGTTGTGTGTGCTGAGAATCCCGTGAGAGCTTGAGTGATGACTGGTTTAGGAAGCTGAATGATACTTTGGAACCGTCCTTGTGGACTCATAGCCCTGGCTCGAGGGTGACATTGTTGTTGAGACTTGGAACAACGATGTCTACGGTTGGGTGGAGCGTCCTTAGTCTACATCCAGTTGGTGTTTCATTTCATTAAAGATAAGTTCTCTATCTGTCATGGTTTCATTTACCTGTATATTTAATCCAGTTGTGTATTTATTTATCTATGAAATTTGTATCTATAATATGCATGCTTGTTGGTTATTGTTGTGCACGACATATGGTTCATTTATTTCATGTTGTAGCATGAATCTTGATCTATGCATGTGAATATTTCATGCATCTTTATTAATTAAAAATTTATCAGAATTTGAAATTAGTTCAGAAGCGGGCTTGAAGTAGCATGTCCAGCTTGTGGGTGGCTGGGTACGTTATAGTTTGCCAACATGTTACAATAAAATTGCTTTCGCAAAAAACAACATACCAATGATACTATAACAAAAAATCCACACCAACAAAATTTCAATGGTAGGGAGGATAGGAGGCCTGTAAGAATGCATGCAACAACCGACAACTAAACAGAGGAATTATGCTCAAAATTTGCGCCACGTGTATTGTTTTTCTTCAAAAAGTTGATTCATTGCTTCAACAATTACTAGCCACAGGTAGGTAAACAATTATAAGTATTACCTTGTCTAAGTATTAAATAAGAAGACAAAATATATCCTTTCCAGCAATCACCTTGAACTAATTTTGTTTCTCCCATGACTCCCAATCCTTTTACTCAACTTCCCAATAGTTATAGGCATAAATCTAACCACAACTAAATATAACAAGGTCAATAAAAAAAAAATAACTATCATTAACTACCATGCCCAAACATCCAACAAAAAGGAAAAACCTTGGCAAATCCACAATAGACAACTACCTAGATAACAAAACAACCCAAATAATAGATGCAATTGGCTCGAACAAGGGTGACCAATGTTGACACTCCTAACTCTTAGATCATTTTATGAACATACTAATCAACACACACCAACAATACAATAATGCACATGAGACATTACCATTACTAGCATAAGAGCCAAACCCAGATGATGGAAATTAGGTAAAACGAGACACACAAACCTAGGGCTTGGCACAACAATTTACAACCAACCTTGATAACATTGGAGGTAGGAGACAACATGTAAGGATGATATTGATGATATTTTTAGGGAAAAAATCCTGATAAAATAACACAAGAAGAACAACCCTAGAGCTCACCAAATGAACTATCAAAATTCTCACCAAAGATAAACCAAACCAAACACCTCAAAATGTTGATAGTGCAAAACAAACCAAACTTAGATCATGCTATCCAAATAACACAAGACACACAAAACCACATCTTAGTAGGATGAAAAGACAAATTACAACACCCAAACCCTTAACATAAAATACCAGAACCACAACCCATAGCTCATCATAACAAAACCAAATGAGATATCACAATGCTAGATGTGGCATATGACAAAGAACGAAGGCATCGATCATGGGTCGAGCACCAAAAATTTGAATGCTTATGACAAGAAGCATAAACCAAGAGCTTGCCACATAAAAACTAAATGCCTCACGATGTTGATGGTGGGAGACAATGAAGGCGGAAAACATGCTTCCATTGAATGCATTCAATGGAGGGTGCATCAAGTAGAGGTGAATTAAACACCCTCCATGACCACCCTCACACCCACCAACATCACGAGTAAAAAATCGTTTTTCCACCCCCACAAAATAGGCGGGTTTAAAATGTCCCAATAACACTAACAATCAATAATAGCTACCACAAATGAGATTTTCCATTTTCTTTTACATTTTCTATATATAAAAAATAATAATGCGGGAAACTTTCCACTTTAAAATGACTTAAAAAATATAATTTACAAATATTAACTTAGTTGAAGTTTATTTTTGACTTCGTTAATTTAATTATTAGTTATTTTTTAAATGTTAAATAAATATGAATTAAAGTTTTTTTTCCTTAAAACAAATCATACTTTTTATTAAGATAATAGAATGTATATTAAATAGGTGCTATCACGATAATGATCAATTGACCAAAACACAAAATGCAAAAAGACATTGTCTAAACATTTGAATTTTTGAACTTTTTCACCGAAATCCGGTGAAATAGATCTTGATCAAATCACCATTTTATGTTGTTTAAATTGCATTTTTTCATGCATAAATTGATTTAGCACCCTGAAAAACCCTTTGGGCACTTGAATTATACAAACTCAATCACTCAAATCTGGAGTTCCAACCATTTTTGGTCGGATTTCAGTAAAAAATGATCGGAAAATATGCCCATAAAAACTCCAAAAAGTCAAACATTTAGACTACGCTAATGTGAAAAGGAATTGTTTAGAAATTCGGCTTTTTGAACTTTTTCACCGAAATCTGACAAAATATATATTGGTGAAATCATCATTTTATGTTGTTTAAATTGCATTTTTTCATGCATAAATGGATTTAGCGCCCTGAAAATCCCTTAGGGCACTCAAGTTATACACACTCAATCACTCAAATCTAGAGTTCCAACAACTTTTGGCCCAATTTCAATAAAGATTGATCGGAAAATATGTCTGTAAAAACTCCAAAATGTCGAACATTTAGGCTACGGTAATGCGAACAGACATTGTCTAAACATTGGGATTTTTGAACAATTTCACCGGAATCCAGTGAAATATATCTTGGTGAAACCATCATTTTCTGTTGTTTAAATTGCATTTTCTCATGCATAAATGGATTCAACACCATGAAAATCCCTTAGGGCACTCGAATTATATAGACTCAATCACTCAAATACGGAGTTCCAAAAAATTTTGGTCGGATTTCGGTAAAAATTGATCGAAAAATATGCCTGTAAAAACTCCAAAATGTCGAACGTTTAGACTACATTAATGTGAAAAGGAATTGTCTAAACATTCAACCTTTTTGAACTTTTTCACCGGAATCCAATGAAATCATCATTTTTTGTTGTTTAGATTGCATTTTTTCATGCATTAATTGATTCAACCAGGGATGATTTTAAGGATGGAAATTTATTTTTAAATGTAGAAACCTTGGCGAATCTTACTAATCCTTCATATGCCAACTATAAAATGTTTGGTGATATTTTTGTAAAAATATTCAAATTTCTAAGTATTTTATATAATTTGTATAAATTTTTGGCGATTTTTAAGGTGAAATAATTTTATTCAATAGAATTTGAGTGAATCATTTTTAGAATGACGAATCGTTTTTTTGGGAAAAACTATGCAAAATTAGCCCATGAGAGAAATTTAGCCCCTAAAATCATCCCTAGATTCAACACTCTAAAAATCCCTTAGGGCACTCAAATTATATAGACTCAATCACTCAAATCTGGAGTTCCAACAAATTTTGGTTGGATTTCAGTAAAATATGATCGGAAAATATGCTCGTAAAAACTCCAAAAAGTTGAACATTTAGACTACGCTAATGTGAAAAAGAATTGTCTAAACATTTGACCTTTTGAACTTTTTCACCGGAATCCGACAAAGTTGATCTTGGTGAAATCATCATTTTTTGTTGTTTAAATTACATTTTTTCATGAATAAATGGATTCAGCACCCTGAAAATCCCTTACGGAACTCAAATTATATAGATTCAATCACTCAAATCTTGAGTTCCATCAATTTTTGGCCGGATTTAAGTAAAAATTGATTGGAAAATATGCCCGTAAAACTCCAAAAATTCGAACGTTTAGACTACGCTAATGTGAAAAGACATTGTCTAAAGATTCAACTTTTTGAACTTTTTCACCAGAATCCAACGAAATAGATCTTGGTGAAATCATCTTTTTCTATTGTTTAAATTTCATTTTTTCATGCATAAATATATTCAACACCTTGAAAATCCATTAGGGCACTCGAATTATACATACTCAATCACTCAAATCTGGAGTTCCAACAATTTTTAGCTGACTTTTGTTAAAATTCTTCTTAAGTAGTTAAGTGTGAGATATTCTTTAACTTCAGTCTATTAAAAACAATAATTGCATGCATAAGGATCACTAAAAGAAAGACATTCACAATAGACACAAGTTTATCTTGGGAAACCCTCATGGGTGATAAAACCCAACAAAGATTCTTTAATATAGATTCTTTAACAAGTACAATGTCTCTCACAAGAGAGATCTCACCAAAACAGAAGATCCACAAGAAACCCTAACCAGAATAGAGTAGCGCACCATTAGACCAAGATAACCAAAAACCCTTTACTGAGATACTCTTCCTTGTAGTTGCATCACTCATCCTTGTAGCTGCGTCACTCTCAGACTTGAGCACTTGTTAGAGAAATATTGTTATGTGTATGATCCAAATGAGGCGATAGGCTTCTTATAAATACAAGTTGGGCTGCACAGAAATAGGTCAGGGTCGATTTGTCCACTTTACCTTTCTAATTTATATATGACTTTGTCAAGGCACAATAGGGTTAACAAAAATAATATAACAATATTGTTTAGGGTTTTTTTCTTGGTCAAGTACAAGATAAACATAATAATAAGATTTTATGAAGCTACTCAAACTTCAACACTCCCTCTTAGCAAGGAATGCATTCTTTTGGCATGAAAATCATGTCTGCTTCTGATCTTCTATACACTTGACCATTGCCTTGTTTAATTTCCATGAATCTATATTAAAGAATTTTTGTAACCACACCATGCATCCAGGGTCTTCAACAACATCACATTTTCACTAAAATTCAACTCAACGGCTCATACAGAGTCTGGAATCTAGTTCGTGAGAACTAGTAACTAGGCGTACCAAAATTTTTCCAAATCTCACTGGAGTAACCTCTATGTACCAAAATTTTCCCAACACTCACTGGAGTAGCAGTAACTCGTCAGTTCACACAAAATCTGACATCTAGTTCATGAGAACTAGTAACCAGGTGTACCAGAGTTTTATCGAAGCTCGCTGGAGTAGCCTCTGCATACCAAACTTTTGTCGAATCTCACTGGAGTAGCAGTAACATGTCATTTCACATAGAATCTGACATCTAGTTCATGAGAACTAGTAACCAGGTGTACAAAAATTTTTCGGAAGCTTACTGGAGTAGCCTCTGCCTACTAGATTTTTTCCGAAGCTCACTGGAGTAGAAGTAACACTTAGTTCCAACCCTTTTTCATGTTGGATGAGTTGAACATGTCTCGGTGCCAACCCTTTTTCATGTTGGATGAGTTCCACATGTCTTAGTGCCAACCCTTTTTCATGTTAGATGAGTTTCACTTGTCTCAGTGCCAATCCTTTTTCATGCTAGATGAGAATACACATGTCGGAGTGCCAACCCTTTTTCATGCTGGATGAGAATAATCCCTTTGAAGATGGATCACATGCTACCCAAGAAATGTATCAACACTCAACACTCCCCTTACAAGGGATTTTCTTCTGGACCACACCAAGCTTGTCTCTGAAGTATACAAATTTCACTCTCGACAGGGGCTTGGTCAACACATCTGCTACTTGCTCATCTGTAGAAACATACTTGATCTTGACTCCTCCCCTCTGTACCATATCTCTAATGTAATGGTACAGGATATCGATGTACGTGGACTTGTCATGGAATATTGAGTTCACACAACTCTGGTTTTCACACTGGATACAAGTTGCCTCCAAATCGAGATCAAACAATCCTGCAAGGAGATTCTGAAACCATATTTCTTTATTGCTAGCTGAGAAAGATACAATATACTCTACTTTAGTTGTACTGAGTGCCACACTAGTCTACTTCTTGTTGAACCATGAGATCATAGCTAATCCCATATTGAAGAAACATCCAGATGTACTCTTCTGGTCTGCAACACTACCAGCCCAATATGAATCAGAAAATCCTTGTAGGATTATCTCACGATCTGAAGCATATCTAATTCCATAATCAATTTTACCCTTTAGGTACCTTAACACATTTTTTCTATGTCTTGGCTCAACCATATACTAACTCAATGTGTTCACCGCAAAAAATATATCTGGCCTCATGTTTGTTAAGTACATTAACAAACAAATTATCTTTCTATACAAGGTGATATCTACAGCCTATGAAGATGTATCACCCAACAACTTTAGATTTTTCACCATCAGAGTAAGCATAGATTTACAATCCATCATTCTGAATCTCTACAAAATTTCTACTGCATATTTTCCTTGGTTAAGGAAAATCTCACATGGTCTCTGCCATACCTCTAGACATAAGAAATAGTGCATCATAACTAGGTCTTTCATATCAAACTAAAAAACAAGCTTCTTCTTAATTTTATTAATGATCTTCTCGACACCTGTCAAGAACATGTCATTCACGTACAATAGAAATATCATTGGTCCTCCATTCACAACCTTGAAGTAAAGGTTGGAATCTTCTTTACTCTTGGTAAATCCCAAGCTCATCAAAAAATTGTCTGATCTAGCATATCATTCCCTGGGTTCTTTCTTAGGCCCATATAAGGTTTTCTTCAATCTGCAGACATGAGACTCCTTCTCATGTATCTTGTAGTTGATTCTATTGAAGCAAGTAAATCCTCCAAGGAGATCTCACATCTCCTAGAAGTCTCGGAAGCTACGATCTAGCCTCCTCCACCCATGGCATATGTCTGTCAGTCCTGGAAGATGTCTCTTTCTCCCATATGAATCTGAGGAAAAATACATTCTGAATAAAATTCTCTAGGCCACCGACTCTCTCGGAGATTAGGTTCACTTTGAGTCTTCATGCTCCCTCCGAAGCTTGACTCCCTCTGAGTCTATATATATATAATCTCCCGAGCCATATGCTTCCTCTATATGTGATTATTTCCTCTGAAGTCTCATATGAACGGTCCTGGGGAGGCTGCTCCTCCCTACTGGATCATGAGGGATGACTCCCCCTCAACTCTAGCTCCTACTGACATAGTACTTGGTGGGGCCACCTGCCTCACCATTGGTGGAGCCATCTACAATCAATATCCATATGAGATACTCTGTATATTGCAAAAAAATCCCTTCTTTGTCTTCATCTTCTTTGGTACATGGATGCATACGGTCGTGTATACAACTTCTTAATTATTTGCATAGTCTACTCCATGCCTCAAACTATAGACCATAAAGTGTGTTTCTTCCTGCAATCTTTCACTATAGCTTCCCTTATATTTATCACCTCTGACCTACCCATAACAAGAACAACAAGGTAAAATTAATAGACAAGGAAAATACTCTAATAAAACAATAAAAACAAGAATGAGAACAATTGTCATAGTAGCTCCTTCTTAGAGTTATCACTTGTGACCTTCCTGGAACAAGTGTTGAATCAAGAAGTACAATAATAAGAAATGAGAGCAACACTCTTCTAGTGTTGTGATCATCCATTCCTCCATGGTAACCTACCCGAAACAAGAAAGCAAGAACAAACAGATAGTCGGGAAACAAACAAAAAGTATCTCCTAGAGGATATATTAGTTATATATAGTAAGCAATTACAATAAGAATTTATGCCAATAGTGCTCACATGCTACCAAGTATTCATTGTATCTAATAGTAATAGAATTTTTCAAATATTGCTTATCAAACTTGATATGTGCAAATTTGAAACTTATCAATTTAATCAATTAAACCTGGAACCTAGAGTATTGTCTTGAAGAATGAGTGTTATTTATTTTCTTCCGAGTCTACTTTACTCTAGATGACAAGTATTGTCTTCAATATATCCCTTGTACTAAGAAAATATGATTTTCTTGACAAAAATCTAAGTTACGAAATATAATAAAAATAAACTCGAAAATTTCAACCTAGAGTCAACTTATAACTTTTAACTTTGACTAAAGGTTAGTATGATAGTCCTAACTTCAACATATCAAAATACAACTAGATGTTCATAATATCAAAATGCATGTTCCTCACTTGAGACTTCTTCTTTGGTTTTCTCAAGATCATGTTCATCATCTTCTGCGACATGAGAATGATGTTTCTTGTACTTTCCTTTTCTGACTTGTCTTTGGAGTTGGGATAATTTATGGAAATGTGTCCCATCTTCTGAAAAGTTTAGCATTTGTAACTTGAGAAGTCCTTCTTGAACTTGTTAGTATTTTGTAACCCATGAGGTTTCTTATGAGACTTGAGAAGTCCTTCATTCTTGCTCTTTCCTTTTTGGGTATGTGTTGCTAGGGCTTGATTTTATTCATCACTTAGCTTCTCTTCTCTTGCTGCCAATCTCGCTTATTCCTGAGTACAATCCTCCCATAGTCTACTAAACCTAGTTAGCCTTCTTCTTGAACATATACCTTGAATAAATGATTCCCATGACCTGGGGAGACCATTCAATGTTGTCATAACCAACTCGGATTCTTCGATTGTGTCTCCTATGGCTTCTAATTGTTCTTTGATCTGAGATACTCTTGTGAAGAATAATTGAATAGTTTATGAACTTTCCATATTCACATTCTTGAGGTTTGTTCTTAAGGTAATATTTCAATTGATTTTCTTCCCTTCATACAATCTAGATAAGGCATCGAACATTTCCTTAGGAGTTGTCAATGATGAGACATGGGGTATCAAATGATCCTTGATAGAATCGACAATGATTCTCTTCGCCTTCACTAGGTCCTTTTTATACTTTGCTTTGGCCTCATCTCCATTTGGTTTTGGAACTTCTTCTTTTACAAAATATTCCAGATCGTTCTCTTCTAGAATGAGCATTACTCTATACTTCCATGCTCAGAAGTTGTTAGTGCCTTCAAGCTTCTCATCAATCTTGGTACCGGGTGCCATCCTATGCTTGAACAATAAAATAAAGAAATAAAACTTTTCAAAGAAAGGTTTTGTACTTACCAGAGAGTGTTTATGCTAGTTTGACTAGTTCCGGATTCAATTATGAAGTTGCCAAAACTAGGGTTTATGAGGAAACCCTAATTTTTTAAAACTTGAATTTTGGAATTCTTGTCTAAGGGATAGGTGCACCCTCCTAAGGCGAGTTCCCTAGAGGTCTCATTTTGACTAGTTTTCTTCAGAAAGTGGGAGAAAATACTTCCTAGGGTTTGTGCAGTTGCAGGTAGTTGCAGCAATTGCAACACTGGTTGTAGTTTACAAAATTTCGTCAAAATGAGAATCTTTTCCCAAGGAAAGGTGTGTTATGGTTATGGGAGTATACCTATGGTATTAGTTTCCCCAACAAGCTCTTCTATACCATGAAAATGGATTCTTTCAGGCCTACTCTGATACCATGTTAAAATTCTTCTTAAGGAGTTAAGTGTGAGATATTCTTTAACTTTAGTCTATTAAAAAGAATAACTGCATGCATAAGGATCACTGAAAGAAAGACATTCACCTTAGACACAAGTTTATCCTAGGAAACCCTCGTGGTGGAGAAAACCCAAAAAATATTATTTAATATATATTCTTCAACAAGAATAATGTCTCTCATAAGAGAGATCTCACCAAAATAGAAGATCCACCAGAAACCCTAACCAGCACAGAGTACCACACCACTAGACCAAGATAGTCATTCACCAAGATAACCAAAAACCCTTTACTGAGATACTCTTCCTTGTAGCTGCATCACTCCTCCTTGTAGGTGTGTCACTCTTGGACTTACACACTTGTTAGAGAGAGCTTCTTATGTGTATGCTCCAAATGAGGTGTTAAGCCTCTTATAAATACAAGTTGGACTGCCCAGAAATAGGTCAAGGCCAATTTGTCCACTTTACCTTTCTAATTTACATATGACTTTGTCAAGGCACAATAGGGACAAATTTTACAAAGGCACAATAGGGTCGACTTAAAAAAAATAATATAACAATGTTCTTTAAGGTTTTTTCTTGGTCAAGTACAAGATAAATATAATAATATCTTCCAGAGCTACGCAAACTTCAACAGATTTCAATAAAAATTGATCAGAAAATATGCCCGTAAAAACTCCAAAAAGTCGAACATTTAGACTATGCTAATGTGAAAAGGCATTGTCTAAACATTTGACTTTTTGAACTTTTTCATCGGAATCTGGCAAGATAGATCTTGGTGAAATCATCATTTTTGTTCTTTAAATTGCATTTTTTCATGCATAAATGGATTCAACACCTTGAAAAACCCTTAGGGAACTCGAATTATACAAACTCTGTCACTCAAATTTGGAGTTCCAACAATTTTTGGCCGGATTTAAGTAAAAATTGAATGGAAAATATGCCCGTAAAAACTCCAAAAATTCGAACATTTAGACTACGCTAATGCGAAAATGCATTGTCTAAACATTTGAATTTTTGAACTATTTCACCGGAATTCGGCGAAATAGATCTTGGTGAAATCATCATTTTCTGTTGTTTAAATTCCATTTTTTCATGCATAAATGGATTCAACACCCTGAAAAACCCTTAGGGCACTCGATTTATACAGACTCAATCACTCAAATATGGAGTTCGACCTATTTTTCGTCGGATTTCAGTAAAAATTCATCCAAAAATATGCCCGTAAAAACTCCAAAAAGTCAAACGTTTAGACTACGCTAATGCAAAAAAGGCATTGTCTAAACATTCAACTTTTTGAACTTTTTCATTGGAATCCGACGAAATAGATCTTGGTGAAATCATCATTTTTTGTTGTTTAAATTGCATTTTTTCATGCATAAATGGATTCAGCACCCTAGAAAACCCTTAGGGCACTCGAATTATACAGACTCAATCACTCAAATATGAAGTTCAAACAATTTTTGGTTGGATTTAAGTAAAAATTGAAAGGAAAATATGCCCGTAAAAACTCCAAAAAGTCGAACATTTAGACTACGCTAATGCGCAAA
Organism: Picea engelmannii; assembly: GCA_009831015.1. NCBI lineage: Eukaryota > Viridiplantae > Streptophyta > Pinopsida > Pinales > Pinaceae > Picea > Picea engelmannii. The sequence continues at coordinate 26,174 of ML800187.1, forward strand.
TGCATTGTCTAAACATTTGACTTTTTGAACTATTTCACCAGAATCGGACGAAATATATCTTGGTGAAGTCATCATTTTATGTTGTTTAAATTGCATTTTTTCATGCATAAATGGATTCAACACCGTGAAAAACCCTTAGGGCACTCGAATTATACAGACTCAATCAATCAAATTTGGAGTTCCAACTATTTTTCGCCGGATTTCAGTAAAAATTGATCGGAAAATATGCTCGTAAAAACTCCAAAAAGTTGAACGTTTAGATTATGCTAATGCGAAAAGGCATTGCCTAAATATTCGAATTTTTGAACTTTTTCATCGAAATCCGACAAAATAGATCTTGGTGAAATCATCATTTTTTGTTGTTTAAATTGCATTTTTCATGCATAAATGGATTCAACACCGTGAAAAACCCTTAGGGCACTCGAATTATACAGACTCAATCGCTCAAATATGAAGTTCCAACAAGTTTTGGCCGTATTTTAGTAAAACATGATCAGAAAATATGCCCATAAAAACTCCAAAGAGTCGAACGTTTAAAATTCTTTTTAATCATTTAAGAGTGAGATATTATTTAACTTCAATCTATTAAAAACAATAATTGGGTGCATAAGGACCACTGAAAGAAAGAAATTCACAATAGACACAAGTTTATCCTGGGAAACCCTTATGGGCGAGAAAACCCAACAAAGCTTATTTAATATAGATTCTTCAACAAGTACAATGTCTCTCACAAGAGAGATCTCACCAAAATAGAAGATCCACCAGAAACCCTAACTAGAACAGAGTAGTGCACCATTAGATCAAGATAGTCCTTCACCAAGATAACCAAAAACTCTTTACTGAGATACTCTTCCTTGTAGTTGCATCACTCCTCCTTGTAGTTATGTCACTCTCAGACTTGCACACTTGTTAGAGAGAGATTATTATGTGTATGCTCCAAATGAGGCGCTAGGCCTCTTATAAATACAAGTTGGACTGCCCAGAAATAGGTCAGGGTTGACTTGTCCACTTTACCTTTCTAATTTACATATGACTTTGTCAAGGCACAACATGGCCGACTTAACAAAAATAATATAACAATGTTCTTTAGGATTTTGTCTTGGTCAAGTACAAGATAAACATAATAATATCTTTAGAAGCTACTCAAACTTCAATACTCCCTCTTAGCAAGGAATGCATTCTTCTGGCATGAACATCATGTCTTCTTCTGCTCTTATGTACACTTGACCATTGACTTGTTGAATTTTCACAAATCTATATTAAATAAGATTTGCAACCACGTCATGCATCCATGGTCTTCAACAACATCACATCTTCACTGAACTTCAACTCACCAACTCATAAAAAGTATGGCATCTAGTTCGTGAGAACTAGTAACTAGGCATACCCGAATTTTTCCACAGCTCACTGGATTAACCTCTGTGTACCATACTTTTTCCAACGCTCACTGGAGTAGTAGTAACTCATCAGTTCACACAGAATTTGACATCTAGTTTGTGAGAACTACTAACCAGGTGTACCAGACTTTTTTCGAAGCTCACTGGAGTAGCCTCTACGTACCATACTTTTTTTGAATCTCACTAGAGTAGCAATAAAATGTCAGTTCACATAGAATCTGACATCTAGTTCGTGAGAACTAGTAACTAGGCATACCAGAATTTTTTCGAAGCTCATTGAAGTAGCCTCTGCGTACCATATTTTTTCCAAAGCTCAATGGAGTAGCAGAAACACTCAATTCCAACCCTTTTTCATGTTGGAAGAGTTCCACATGTCTCAGTGCTAGCCCTTTTTCATGCTAGATGAGAATACTCAGTGCCAACACTTTTTCATGTTGGATGAGTTTCACCTATCTCAGTGCCAACAATTTTTCATGCTAGATAAGAATACACCTGTTTCAATGCCAACCCTTTTTCATGTTGGATGAGAATACTCCCTCTGAATAGGGATCACATGCTACCCAGGAAATGTATCAACACTCAACACTCCCCTTACAAGGGACGTTCTTCTGGACCACACCAAGCTTGTCTTTGAAGTATACAAACTTCACTCTCGATAGGGTCTTGTTCAACACATATGCTACTCGCTCATCTGTAGCAACATACTGGAGCTTGACTGCTCCCCTCTGTACCATATCTCCGATGTAATGGTACATGATATTGATGTGTGTGGAATTGCCATGGAATAATGATTTCACACAACTTTGGTTGTCACACTAGATACAAGTCACCTCCAACTTGAGATCAAACAGTCATGCAAGTAGCTTCCGAAGCCATACTGGTTTATTGCTAGTTGAACAAGATGCAATGTACTCTACTTCAGTTGTACTGAGCTCCAAACTAGTATGCTTCTTGTTGAACCATGAGATCATAGATGATCCCATACTGAAGAAACATCTAGATGTACTCTTTCGGTCTACAACACTACCAACCCAATTTGAATCAGTAAATCCTTGTAGGCTTATCTCACGATCTGGAGAATATCTTAGTCCATAATCAATTTTACCCTTTAGGTACCTCAACACATGTTTTTCCACATCTCCTCTCAACCATATACTGATTCAATGTGTTCACCACAAAACATATATATGGCCTCGTGTTTGTTAAGTACATTAACAAATGAATTATCTATCTATACAAGGTGTCATCTACAACCTCTGATGATGTATCACTCAACAACTTCAGATTTGTGATCATGGGAGTAGGCATGACTTTACAATACATAATTTCGAATATCTCCAGAATTTCTACTGCATATTTTCCTTGGATAAGGAAAATATCACACGGTCTTTGCCATACCTCCAGACCTAATAAATAGTGCATCATACCTAGGTCTTTCATCTCAAACTCAACAACAAGATTATTCTTACTTTTATTAATGAGCTTCTCGACACCTGTCAGGAATAGGTCATCCACCTACAATAGAAATATCACTGGTCCTCCATTCACAACCTTGAAGTAAATGTTGGAATCTTCTTTACTCTTGGTAAATCCCAAGCTCATCAGGAAACTGTTTGATCTAGCATATCATGCCCTAGGTGCTAGCTTAGGAACATATCAAGTTTTCTTTAATCTACATACATGAGACTTCTTCTCATGTATCTTTTAGTTGAGTCTACTGAAGCAAGTAAATCCTCCAAGGAGATCTCACATCTCCTAGAAGTCTCGGAAGCTACGATTGAGCCTCCTCCACACATGGCATATGCTTGTCAATCCCGGAAGACGTATCTTTCTCCCATATGAATCCGAGGAAAAATACATTCTGAATAAAAGTCTTTAAGCCACTGACTGTCTTGGAGATCAGGTTCACTCTAAGTATTCATGCTCCCTCTGAATCTTGACTCCCTCTGAGTCTATATATATATATAATCTCCCGATCCATCTGTTTCCTTTGTATGTGATGATTTCCTCTGAAGTCTCATATTAACGGTCCTAGGGAGATTGCTCCTCCCTACTGGGTCATGAGGCATGAACCCCCCTGAAATCTAGCTCCTACTGAGCTAGTACTTGGTGCAGCCTCCTGCCTCACCACTGGTGGAGCCATATTCTCCTCACAGTCAATCTCCATATGAGATATTCTGTATCTTACAAAAACTACCCTTCTTTGTCTTTGTCTTCTTTGGTACATGGATACAGTTGTGTATACAAATTATTATCTGGATAGTCTTCTCCATGTCTCAAACTAGATACCATCTAGTATGTTGCCTCCTTCAATCCGTCACTATAGCTTCCTTTATATTTATCACATGTGACCTGCCCAGAATAAGAACAACAAGGGAAAAGTAGTAGACAAGAAAAATACTATAATAAAACAATAAAACAAGAACGAGAACAATTGTCACAATAGCTCCTTCTTAGAGCTATCACTTGTGACCTTCCTGGAGAAAGGGTCAAAGCAAGAAAAACAATAATAATAAATTAGAGAAACCCTCTTCTAGTGTTGTGATACACCATTCCTCCATGGTAACCTGCCCGAAAGAAGAAAACAAGAACAACGATATAATCGGGAAACAAACAAGAAGTATCTCCTAGAGGAGATATCAGTTATATTTAGTAACAAATTACAATAAGCATTTATATCAATAATGCTCACATGCTACCAAGTATTCATTGTATCTAACAATAATAACACTTTTCAAATATTTCTTATCAAACTTGATATGTGCAAATTTGAAACTTATCAATTTAATCAATCAAACCTGGAACCCGAAGCCTTGTGTTCAAGAATGAGGGTTATTGCTTTTCTTCCAAGTCTCCTTTACTCTAGATGAAAAGTATTCTCTTCAATATGTCCCCTTTACTAAGACAATATACTTTTCTTGACATAAATCTGAGTTAGGAAATATAATACAAATAAACTCGAAAATCTCAACCTAGAATCAACGTATAAGTTTTAACTTTTACTAAAGTTTATTATGATAGTCCTAACTTCAACAGATCCAAATAAAAATAGATGTTCATAAGATCACAATACATATTCCTCACTTCAGTATTCTTCTTTGGTTTTCTCATGATCATGTTCATCATCTTCTATTGCATGAACATGATGTTTCTTATACTTTCCTTTTCTAACCTGACCTTTGGAGTTGGGACAATTTATGGCAATGTGTCCCATATTCTGACAAATGTAGCATCTGTAACTTGACAAATCCTTCTTGAACTTGTTAGTCTTTTGTAACCCGTGAGGCTTCTTATGAGACTTGAGAAATCCTTCCTTCTTTCTCTTTCCTTTTCTGGTATGTGCTGCTAGGGATTGATTTTCTTCATCGCCTAGCTTCTCTTCTCTTGCTGCCAATCTTGCTTCTTCCCGAGTTTAATCCTCCCATATTTTGCTAAACCTAGTGATCCTTCTTCTTGAACATATACCTTGAATAAATCATTCCCATGATCTGGGGAGACCATTCAATGTTGTCATAACCAACTCAACTTCTTCGATTGTGTCTCCAATGGCTTCTAGATGTTCTCTGATATGAGATACTTTTGTGAAGAATGATTAAATAGTTTTTGAACTTTCCATATTCACATTCTTGAGTTGTGTTTAAGGTCATCTTTCGATTGATGTTTTTCCCTTCATACAATCTGGATAAGGCATCGAACATTTGCTTGGGAGTTGTCAATTATGAGACATGGGGGATCAAATGATCCTTGATAGAATCAACAATGATTCTCTTCGCCTTCACTAGGTCCTTTTTGTACTTTTCTTTGGCCTCATCTCCATTTGGTTCTGAAACTTCTTCTTTTACAAAATCTTCCAAATCATTCTCTTCTAGAATGAGCATTACTCTATACTTCCATGCTCGGAAGTTGTCAATGGCTTCAAGCTTCTCATCAAGCTTGGTATTGGGTTCCATCCTATGATTGAACAATACAATAAAGAAACAAAACTTTTCAAAGAAAGGTTTTGTACTTTTTTTATGACTGGCGGAATCGACAACTCGTGGTTCTTGTACTCGTGTGACACAAGAAAGGTTTTGTACTTACCAGATAGTGTTTATTCCAATTTGATCAGTTCCAACTTCAATTCTCCAGCTGCCAAAACTAGGGTTTATGAGGAAACCCTAATTTTTTAAAACTTGAATTTTGGAATTCTGCTTCGAGTGATAGGTGCGCCCTCCTAAGGCAAGTTCCGTAGCAATCTCACATTGACCAATGTCCTTCAGAAAGTGGTAGAAAACCCCTCCCAGGGTTTGTGTAGTTGCAAACAGTTGCATTAGCTGCAACAGTTGCAATGCTGGTTGTAGTTTACAAAACTTCATCATACTAAGAATATTTTCCCAAGGAAAGGTGCACTAGGTTTAGGGGAGTATCTGTATGGTCTTAGTTTCCCTAGCGAGCTCTTCTATATTGTGAAAATGGATTCTTTTAGGCCCACGGTGATACCATGTTAAAATTCTTTTTAAGTAGTTAAGTGTGAGATATTCTTTAACTTTAGTCTATTAAAAAAAAAACTGCATGCATAAGGATCACTGAAAGAAAGACGTTCAAAATAGACACAAGTTTATTCTGAGAAACCCTTGTGGGGGAGAAAAACAAAGAAAGCTTCTTTAATATAGATTCTTCAACAAGTACAATGTCTCTCATAAGAGAGATCTCACCAAAACAGAAAATCCACCAGAAACCCTAACCAGAACATAGTAGTGTACCACTAGACCAAGATAGTCCTTCACCAAGATAACCAAAAACCTTTTACTGAGATGCTTCTCCTTGTAGCTTCATCACTCCTCCTTGTAGTTGCGCCACTCTCAGACTTCCACACTTGTTAGAGAGAGCTTGTTATGTGTATGCTCCAAATAGGTGCTAGGCCTCTTATAAATACAAGTTGGACTACCCATAAATAGGTTAGGGCTGACCTGCCCACTTTACCTTTCTAATTTACATATGACTTTGTCAAGGCACAATAGGGTCAAATTAACAAAAATAATATAACAATGTTCTTTAGGGTTTTGTCTTGGTCAAGTACAAGATAAATATAATAATAATATCTTCCGAAGCTACTCAAACTTTAATAGATTTCAGTAAAAATTGATCAGAAAATATGTCCGTAACAACTCCAAAAAGTCGAACATTTAGACTACCTAATGCAAAAAAGAATTGTCTAAACATTCAAATTTTTGAACTTTTTCACCGGAATCCGACGAAATAGATCTTGGTGAAATCATCATTTTTGTTGTTTAAATTGCATTTTTTCATGCATAAATGGATTGAACACCCTGAAAAACCCTTAGGGCACTCGAATTATACAAACTCTATCACTTAAATTTGGAGTTCCAACAATTTTTGGCCAGATTCAAGTAAAAATCGATCATAAAATATGCTCGTAAAAACTCCAAAAAATCGAATGTTTAGACTACGCTAATGCGAAAATGCATTGTCTAAACATTTGACTTTTTGAACTATTTCACTGGAATCCGACGAAATAGATCTTGGTGAAATCATCATTTTTTATTATTTAAATTACATTTTTTTAATGCATAAATGGATTCAATACCCTGAAAAACCATTAGGGCACTCGAACAATCACTCAAATCTAGAGTTCCAACTATTTTTCGCCGGATTTCAATAAAAATTGGTTGGAAAATATGCCCGTAAAAAGTCCAAAAAGTAGAATGTTTAGACTACGCTAATGTGAAAAGGCATTGTCTAAACATTCGACTTTTTGAACATTTTTCACCAGAATCCGACGAAATAGATCTTGGTGAAATCATCATTTTTTGTTGTTTAAATTGAATTTTTTCATGCATAAATGGATTCAACAGCCTGAAACACCCTTAGGGCACTCAAATTATATAGACTCAATCACTCAGATATGGAGTTCCAACAATTTTTTGTTGGATTTCAGTAAAAATTGATCGAAAAATATGCCCATAAAAACTCCAAAAAGTCGATTGTTTAGACTACACTTATGCGAAAAGGCATTGTCTAAACATTCGACTTTTTGAACTATTTCACTGGAATTCGACGAAATAGATTGGTGAAATCATCATTTTCTGTTGTTTAAATTGCATTTTTTTGTGCATAAATGGATTCTGTAAAACCCTTAGGGCACTCGAATTATACAGAATCCATCACTCAAATATGGAGTTCCAACAATTTTTAACCAGATTTCAATAAAAAATGATCGGAAAATGTACATGCTAATGCTAAAAGACGAGTGCTTAAAAACAATTTTTGACTGAATTTCAGCTATGCACAAAATACATAAAAACAACACTGCTTAAAAAAAAATTGTCCTTGCTCAAAAATGGAAAAGCAATCAAAATATTCTATCAAACAAGATAGTTTGTAAAGCATTAAAGTTTATTTTTATTTCAATTTATTACATAATGAGTTAAAAATATTAAATTTATCCCTTTATTAACTCACTCCTATTTTATTTAATTACAATTTAACATAAATATATCTACGACATTTCAAATATGGTTGTTTTTCACATGGCTATTTATATGTGTAGTTACCTTAAAATATAATTGTGTTTAAATATATTTAAACAATAGTTATGTTAATATATCTACGACATTTCAAATGGTATCAGTAGTCACCTCAAATAGTTATATGTGTAGTCACCTTAAAGTAATTATGTGTTACTATATTTACGAAGGGCTACACAAATATATCGTCGATTAAATTAATGTCCATGTTTTCGCTAAGACTCATTCTTAATAATAATAAAAATTCGATTAAAAATGTAAAAAGCATTATTGATTCACAGAAAACATAACTAACACTGTTAATCGAACATTCGATTCTTGATAGTAAGAAAACATTCACAGCGTGAAATAGCGGGGGGCGGGGCCGAGGCCGAGGCAGTTCAAACGTCGAGAGATGGGGCAATTAACGGAATATTCACAAAGCTTTCTACATATTTTTATGATCACGCCCTACCGTTGATTACAGTGGAGAGCTTACCGATGTTGAATTGAGCCATCCGTTTGACAGGTCTCCGCTCGGAATTTCCTGGATAAGCCTGTCCTCCGGATCAGCGGTAGCGGCATATCCAATAACGCGTACACTAGACAGATCGATAACATTCGCGTTAATTGAGGCCTTATGGGCGTCAGGTAGAGAAGCTTCACCTTCCAGTATTTGACACACCTGCCGTATCCCCAGCCTCCTTTCCGCCTCGGGATGGGAGCAAAACAACCCCAGTTTCAACACCACCTCCACTTCGCCCGCGTCGTATTCATTCCCCAGCTTCCGATCTGCCGCATCTAGTAGCCTCCCCTGTGCGTACAGCTCCGATACCCAATCCACCAAAAACAGTTGTTCGGCGTCCATGGACAGGTCCACGGGCTTCCTCCCGCACGCCACTTCCAACAGCAGAACCCCGAAGCTGAACATGTCCGAGCTGGGCGTGGCCTTCCCCGTCCGTGTGAGCTCCGGCGCTATGTACCCCAGCGTTCCCATAACGCGAGTCGTCCCCGGGTTCTTGCTGTGGTCATACAACCGGGCGAGGCCAAAGTCTCCCAGCCGCCCGTTGAGCTCAGAATCCAGCAGTACGTTGCTCGATTTGATGTCTCTGTGGATGACCCTCTTCTCCCACTGTTCGTGCAGATAGAGCAGCCCCGCGGCTACGCCCTTCAGGATCGCGTATCGCCGAGGCCACTTCAGGACCGTTGTCGGGTTTCCGAATATGAGTTTATCCAGGCTGCCATTGGGCATGTGGTCGTAAACGATGAATAGCTGCTTCTGCCTCTTGCACCACCCCCGGAGCTGTACCAAGTTCCGGTGTTGCATGCGCCCCGTGGTCGAGATCTCTGCCACGAATCCCTTCATTCCTTCCGTGAACTCCTTCGTCATACATTTTACTGCGATTTCCAGGCCGCTGCCCGGGAGAACGCCCCTGTAAACCTTGCCGAAACCCCCTTGGCCTAAAACGTTTTCGTCCCGAAACCCTCTCGTGGCGATGCTGAGATCCTTGTAAGTGAATCTATGGGGCCAGAACTCCTGCTCCCATTCTTCGGTCTTTCCTCTGTTTTTCGCTCTTTTGAAAAACACGGCCGCAACCGCCAGCGAGAGGAGAACCAGAGCGGCCACTGTAACGCCGGCTATCAATCCCCCTCTCGAACGCTTGTCATTCATGTTAGCAAACGATGGAAGACGCGAGATATCAAGGGGCGGTGCCGTGCCTTCCGTGGTGAAGCTCCACGCAAGAACGTAATGGTCTTCGAAAAAAGTGGTCCCCGTACTTGCTGAAAAGCCAACGAACATCTTCTCTTTCAGAACGCTGCGCAGATCGATTTTCGTAGATATGAGGGGTTTCTGCGGTCTAGGCAAGCCAGCCAACATTATGCTAACGTTGAGCCGGCTTTGAAGATGGTCGTAATCGATCCATGCCTGTATGTTGCGTCCGCTCTTGAGGCTGAATTCCTGAAAGTCCTCCCCTTTACGATAGCCCGCAGGCTCCAGTTTCACCGAGATGAGGTTGTTGATGTCCACGCCCACGTGGTCGTCGTCGGGATCATTGAATTCCACACTCTTCACCGTATCGAACTCCACTGCGAACAAGTGATTGTATGGCTGTCCGTTGCTGGTGGTGTTAAACAAGCCCAGATACTGGGCCGCCACAGCGCCCATAGGAGATGTGTAGGGCGTAACGATGAAAGCCATTCCGTTCCCGCCTGCGTTAGATGGGGGCGGGACCATGCTGAAAACGAAGGTAGTGCTGAAGGATGAAAGCGTCTCGTTGCTTTTCATTTGCACGGGGATCGAATACAGCGCCCGGCCGAGGATAAAACGCGTGTCATTTGTGAGGGCGAGCACGGATTGGGAACGGATGAGTGAAGCACCTGCCTCCAAGATCAAGTTGGTTCCATTGAATCCGTCGAAGACAAAAGTTGCAGGAAAAACTGGAATGACAAGGGAGAAGAAGGCCATAAGAGTGAGGCTGCCGACACAATTTCTTCTCCGAGATTCCATCTTTTTTTTCTATACTCATGACAGATATGATGAACACTCATATATTATGGACACACCATCAACAACTTTGGGAGAGTCCACCACACAATTCTTTTCTTTACAACATACCAAAAAACGACACACCATCAACAACTCAACTCTGGGAGAAAGTCCACCACACAATTCTTTTCTTTACCAAAAAAAAATTGACACACCATCAACAACTTTTGGAGAAAGTCCTCCACGCAATTCTTTTCTTTAGAACATTTATTGCTCACGCAAAAGACACCAAAAAAAACACTAGAAGTTTTGACAAAAACACATCCAAACAAAATAGATGCAAACGAGACCCCCAAAAAATAGAAGTTTTGAAAAAACAAACACACCCAAACAAAATAGTATTCAAACGACTATAGTGGAATAGCCTTCAGGCTTTCTAAGAAACTCCAAAAACAATTTCATTAGTAAATATCTCAATTATTAATACTCAACAACTCTATTTAGTAATGGCATGATAATCACTTTGAATTTTTATATTAAATTTTTATTATATAATTTATGTTCTAATATTAATATTATTATTTTTAATAATATTCAATATGCTAATATAAATTTTAATATATAAATTTTTAACATTTAATAATAAATTTAATTAAATATTATATTTCATATTATTATAAATAAATTTAATTTTAATTAAAAATAAAAATAAACAAAACTGTTATATTAAAAGAATATAAATTAAATTTTATTTTATTTAAAAATAAAAATAAATAAAACTTTTATTTTAAAATAATATATATTAAATTTTATTAAAACAAATTAATATATATTAAATTTTAAATTTTATTGAAACAAACAATTAAGGTAGTGATGCATATTATTAATGGAAGCACATAGCAATTAAAAGACAAAGTGTGTATTTTGTGATTTTTTATATTAATAAATTACAATTTTTTTTTTTTAGCGATTGGTAATTTAAGTGATGTAATCAAGTTGCTTTTTTTTATATTTTTTATACATTTAATTATTAAATATTTGTGGTAGTATTTTTGGATTTCAAAAAGTGAATTGATGTTTTATTTTATAATGTTTTGTGTTTTAATTCAATTATTTTAATCATAATTTTTAATTTATATTTTAATCTAACAAGTTCAAACTAATAATAATAATCACTTTATTTCATCAAATTCTAAAAATAATATTTTCTAAACATGATCAACCCAACATAAATATAAACATGATCCACCCAACATAAATAATTATTACTTTTAAATTACATATCCAATTAATTAACATAAAATGCTTAACACTATGAAGAGAATAAAGATAATAAAACATAACATAAATAATTATTACTTTTAAATTACATATCCAATTAATTAACATAAAATGCTTAACACTATGAAGAGAATAAAGATAATAAAACATAACATAAAATTGCATGTAAGATAACTTGGGACTTACATTTGTTTATGCATTAGTGTACGACCATTCATTCCAAATGGAAATATGTAACACTAGGATTATGATATTGATGTTTGTAATACGAAAAGGCTGCCATCAACTACTATTTTTTACACAAGGTTGATGATTTTTATCTTTACTTACTAACTTTATGATATTGATGTTTGTAATACGAAAAGGCTGCCATCAACTACTATTTTTTACACAAGGTTGATGATTTTTATCTTTACTTACTAACTAATTGTTACCATCAACTCTATTTTCTACACAAGTTTGATGGTTTTTATCTTTAAAAACACTTATTGTTTGATGAGTGGATTTTGAACATTTAGAATTTTTAAGGTTGACTTATTAAAGGGAATTTAATTTAAGGATTCAATTTTTAAAGTAAAAAAGAATTAACTACTTTTGAAAATGGATTAAAACTGAATTTTGATAGATTAATATATAATATATGCAAATTCATTAGTCCAAAACGATAATATGTTAACATCTAATATATGCAATTTCATCAATTCAAAATTATTTTTATTAGATTTTAAATTAAAATGTCTATTTTCAACTATTTCGGAGTTTTTATTATTGAAATTTTGATTAAATACTTTTTGTTTAACTTACAATTTTGGATTTGATGAAATTATTATTTTTAAAGTAAAAATGAATTAATTACTTTTGAAAATGGATTAAAAGTGAATTTCGATAGATTAATATATAATATATGCAATTTCATTAGTCCAAAACTATAATACGTTAACATCTAATATATGCAATTTCATCAATTCAAAATTATTTTTATTAGATTTTAAATTAAAAATGTCTATTTCCCTTTCCATAATTTTGAATTACTGAAAAAATACAAATAAGTAACACTTTTCAACTACCACGATATTTGATAGGAAAAATCTCTCTCTCAGCTGAGTCGTGCTAGGGTTAAGGTTTCATCTTGGTCCCTGGTGCACTCGACCACCCCTAGAGGGGAAAACCATGCTCCCAAGTGAGGGAGGCCCGCGAGGTGCCTCCTACAATCATGCTGTGATGCAAGGAAACACAGGCTGTGGCTCTAAATGACCAACTTTCAAACCGCTCCCAGATCTGCGCTCCCAGCTTCTCTTCAAAGGCTCGACCAAAGGCAAGGAAATGGAAATTGATTCAGGGAATACTCAGACGAAGGAAGCGTGCCCCTGGGCACCCGAGAAATGCACCCGTCAGGGACCGCTAACACCGAAATACGTCATCAACTCGGTCAAAATAGAGAAAAAAAAACAATACATGCGAGATTACACCTTGGTCGACAAATTCTTAGGGCTATGGCCCTCAGAACGCGCGCTGATCAAATGGATACAACAATGGTGGAAACCCAAAGGTCACTATGACCTACAGTTAGGCTCCAAGGGTTTCTTCACCATAATCTTACACAATATAGAGGATAGAAACCACATCTTTGATGGAGGGCCTTACTTCTTCAACTCAACTGGTCTCTTTTTGCGCTTCTGGGCGGAGAAGTTCAGCCCTGAAACATAGGATTTTGTGCATGCACCAGATTGGATTTGACTATATTCCCTGCCACAGGAGTTCTGGCTAGAAGAAGTCCTGACGGGCATTGGAAATACCATTGGGGTATATGTGAAATCCTCAGAAGAAACCGAGCAGAGAAAATATACCTCGTATGCTCGTATTTGTGTCTACCTGAATATCTCTAAGCCCCTACCAGGCTCCATTGCCCTGGAATACCACGATGAGGACTAGTCTCAAACCATTGATTATGAGCACATACCTTTTCACTGTAGAAAATTCCATGATCACGGACATCTCTTCAGAGACTGCCCCCTCAATGTGGTAAGAACGGGAGAAAAACTCGAAACGAGCAAAGAAAAATATGGCTTCATACCTGCAATCGACAGACGTCGTCAAGTGGCCAGGAAAACAACCACAACTGCAACCAGGGAACCAACCTCCAACAACCCCTTCAATGCTCTACACCAAATACCAGAGAACATGGATGCACCACAGGTCCCTCCTATGGAAGATTCTCTTCACAACAACATGAAAGGAAAAATGGTGGAAACCCCTGTCTTGGAGCAAATTCCACCCATTTCCACTTCCAATACTAAGGATGATGAACCTTTAGATTTAGAAGACGGTGATGCCAAAATGGACCTAGACGAGCAGGATCTCGCTAGTCTAGATCTGGAGCATCTAGAACAAGCCTACCGCCACCAACAACTATATACCATCCCTCAAGATCAGCTACGCAAAGTCCATAAAGTCTTCCTCAACTCCTCAATGGGTTCCACAACTAGATTGAGCTCTGGTTTGGGCATCCAAGGTAGTCAACCGAAAGAACATTGCAAGACTGAGAAAGACAAAAAGAAAAGAGGCAGAAAATCTACCCAGAAGCTCATACAGGAGATTGGACGCTTCATGGTTAACTCAGGTTAGATTCATCTCATTTCTGACAACTTTCCCCCTCTCCCCCCCCCATTCTCATCATGAATATCATCTCTTGGAATATCCGGAGACTCAATGGTCGTAGTAAGAAAAGGATACTACGAGAACGTATCATAGCGAAACAACCTGATATCATGTTTCTTCAAGAAACAAAATGTGCAATGGAAGAAATGGATCGAGTTATCTCTCGGTGCTAGAAGCAAGGGGAAATGATTTGCACTGATGTAATAGGAATGACCGGAGGGTCTGGCCATTCCCTGGAACCCATGCTCCGTGCTCATGGAAAATTTCTTCACCACCAAGTGGTCAATCTTGGCGGAATGTAGGATTATTGGCTCCAACAAGATAAGATTCCTCGCAAATGTGTATGGCCCGGCTTCTCCAAGGGACAATACAACCTTCATTCACAATCTGGAAGGGATCGTAACCCTCACTACCGATAGTAGATGGATATTGGGTGGAGCTTTTAATATGATTTGCAATCTAGATGAGAAAAGAGGAGGCATGCGCATACTTTAGGCGGAATCCAGGCAATTTCAAGCCTTAATTAACAAGCTGAGCCTCATCGAACTGGAAACAAAAAGTGGCCTCTACACCTAGTCAAACCGACGATCAGGGTCCCAACAGGTTGCGTGTCGCCTAGACCACTTCCTCATTTCAGACTCCCTCTTGATGGATGGATCAACCTTGGAAGCCAGTATCCTCGATGCTCCCGGGTCTGATCACTGTCCCATTGAACTCTGGTTAGACATTTTGGGCTCTCCTGGTCGTAATCCCTTCAAATTTGAATGTTTTTTTCTCAATCACCCAAACTTCCAAACCATGGCCCCCATTTGGTGGAGGGAAGCGACCATTCCATTTGGTTCCAAAATGTTCCGTTTCCAGCAGAGACTAAAAAACTATAAGCAATGCCTCAAGCTCTGGAACAAACAAACCTTTGGAAACATCTTCGAGGCCCAACAAAAAATGAACGAGAAAATGTAGCTCCTGCA
This sequence comes from Picea engelmannii, assembly GCA_009831015.1. Lineage (NCBI taxonomy): Eukaryota > Viridiplantae > Streptophyta > Pinopsida > Pinales > Pinaceae > Picea > Picea engelmannii. Next base: position 41,472 of record ML800187.1, read on the forward strand.
GATCCAAATCAGAAATAAGGGCATCAAAGAGGAACTTAGCGAGCATGAAGCTTTGACAAGTAAAAAATTGGGTGAAAGGCGAGTTCAAGAGGAGATACTCTGGAGACAAAAATCCAGGGTAAAATGGCTACATGAGGGAGATAGAAACACCGAGTTCTTCCATAGATCTACGATTCAACGAAGACATGTCAACTGCATCTTGCACCTAGTTACAGAATAAGACCAAACTCTTTATTCTCATGACGTCATGGAGAAGGAGTTGGTCTCCTTTTATCAAGATCTCATGTCCGAACCTCTGTGCAACCAATATCATTCCATTGCTAAAATCACTCAGTACATCCCATCCAAAATTACTCAGGAACAAAATGAAAAACTGATGAGACCTATCACGATTGAAGAAGTAGACCCAGTGCTCCAAGACAATCCAGAAGGAAAATCTCTTGGGCCGGATGGATTCATTGCGGATTTTTCCACCACTATTGGCCCATGGTACATGAGGAAGTTTGGGAAATCATTGATGACTCCAGGGCTTCGGGTCATGTCCTTTCTTCACTCAATGCCACCTTCCTCACCCTCATCCCTAAAGAAGAGAGAGTTACTCACCCAAAACAGTTCAGGCCGATAGATATATGTAATGTAATCTACAAGCTTCTAACAAAGGTGATTTCCCAATGCCTCAAACCTCTCCTTCCGTTCATCATCTCGCCCGAGGAGTTAGGATATGTGGAAGGACGGAAAATATTGGACAACATCATCCTCGCGCATGAAGTCATCCACTCTCTTCAAAAGACCGGTACTCCAGGTATGTTGTTAAATTTAGTTCTCTCCAAATCATTTGATAAGTTAATTTGGGCTTACATGCAATATGTACTACTGGCCTTTGGCTTTACTCCTACTCGAGTTGACTAGATTTTGAATTTAACCTCCTCTACCTTCTTTTCTATCCTCATGAGTGGAGTTCCCTCCTGTCCCTTCTCACCCACTTGAGGGATATGAAAAGGGGACCTCCTTTCACCCTTCCTCTTCATCATCATGGCGGAAGGCCTAAGCCACTTTATTCAAGCTTCCATTACAAAAAAATATTTAGCCGGGTTACCCTTGCACAGTATCGATCCTCCAGTCTCCCACAATTAGTTCATTGATGACACCTTAATGATGGGCTCCCCCATAGTCCAAGAAGCACACAAAATCCTCCATATCCTTTAGACCTTCTGTGACGCCTTAGGAATGGACATAAATAGAGACAAATCTCAAATCTTCTTTTTTAACACCCCAGTCCCTATCCAACTACATATAATGGCAATCCTAGGCTTCACACGTAGCTCCCTTCCATCCAAATATCTTGGTATTCCTCTCCTAGACAAAGCCCTTCGAAACATCTCCTAGGAAGGCCTTATCACCTCCTTTTCGAAAAGACTTTTCTCTTGGACATTTCAATCGCTCAACCTCCCCATTCGCCTTATCCTCCTTAAGTCTGTCCTGCAAGCCTTTCCTATCTACACCTTGTCGGCCTTAGTCGCTCCTAGCTTCATTCTAAATACCATCAAAACCTTGCAATGAAATTTTTTGTGGTAGGGGGTAAATATAGGGAAAAAATGGCACTTATTGGCTGGGAAAATATCTGCAAACCAAAATCACAGGGATGCCTCGGGCTATGGGATCCATCGACTCTAAACAAAGTCCTTAGTGCCAAAATTTGGTGGAGGTGGCTCAAACGCCCCCAAGATCCTTGGGCCAAGATTTGGAGGAGGAACTATGCGCCCAACACTGTCGAAAAGAATCTAATCAGATGGAACGAGAATACTTCGAGGTCCTTAATCTGGAATGCTACCAAGAAGAACCATATTTTGGTCGCCAACCATGCTTTCTGGGAAGTTCGTAATGGAATAAAAACCTCCTTCGGGAACCACTCGTGGAAACAATGGCCTGTTCTGGTGCAGGATTCCCTGGATGATACTTTCCTTGTTTCAAATACCCAAGCGAGACTGAAAACAATAGCAAACCACTGGCAAGAGAATCCCCTTGACGCCACCTAGAAAAGATGAAAATCCTCCAGACGTGATCTCCACATTGTAGAGCATGTGGATCTCCAACCCTGGTACGATCTGACCACTTCCAAGAAAATCCAAATCCTTCAGGGAGAGGACATTTTAAGATGGGGACACTCCTTGCGGGGCATCTTTAATATCCAAGAACCCTACAACATCATAGCGGCCTACCACCCTACCCCCCACGAGAATATCAAAAATTTGGACAACCAAGCACTGGCCAAAAATCAACACCTTCCTCTGGCTTGTGGCTCACAAAAGTATTCTTACTTGGGATAATATCATGAAGTGAGGCTTCATTGGGCCATCTATATGCCCTCTTTGCCTAGGGGTTGCAGAATCACAAAATCATCTGTTAAATATCTGCTTCTATAGCTCACAAGTCTGGGATCAATGTGCCATAGTCATGCGCATCACAGATCGTAAGCGCGAGGGCCTCAGGGAAACCATTGAAGAATGGAGGGACTCAACCTTCCACTCTTCCATTCTCAATTGCATTTAGAAGCTACTTCCTAGGTTCATCCTTTGGCAACTATGGAAAGAGCGGAACAAGTGTATCTTCCTTACAACTCATCGGGATTGGCAAACTATTTGGACTCAAATTCATAACAATATAAAAGAAACCATCCGTCTACAGTCGTGGAAAGAAGCGGACCTAAAATGTCCTCCACATGAACAGAGCATCTTTGACAGCTAGAATGTCACCCTAAATCCCTCTCTCAATAAGAATCCCTAGCGTTCCCAAACCAAAGGAAGCCCTTCTCACTAGTCTCCTTCACCTTCAGGAATTATCAAGTTAAACTTTGATGGTGCCTCTAAAGGAAATCCAGGTGCAGCTGGATTTGGTGTGGTCTTCCGCAACAACCAGGGGAACATATTTCTCATCTCAGCAGGAAGTATTGGTCACAACACTAACAATGCAGTCGAGCTATGGGGTCTCACAAAAGGTCTACAGTTAACTCATGCTCAGGGCTACCATCAACTGATTGTGGAGGGGGCTCTCAAGTAATTCTCAATCTCTTCGGGAAAATTCTTAATGGAGCGGACCCAGAAAAAATCTCTCCTTGTTGGAAACTTTCCTTGGGACTTAGTACCATTGCAACTCTCACTTAACCTCACCTAGATCTTATCCCTTCGCATATACGAAGGATATCTAATCAGATTGTGGACGATTTAGCCAATATTGGAGTTTCATTAGAGGGACTAGACCTTCTCTGCATGGCCTCCACCCACAGGGATCATCCTATCCTCCAAAGATGCTTTGGTTAGGCTCTCACTATAGATGACCCTCTGGATGGGGTGTCAGTTGGAAACAAGTGTCAAAGTGGAGGGGACAGTGCCTGCTAGCACAGTACCAGCCACGTGATTGGTGCATGCACCTCCCCTCCTTCCACACTATGAATACGAGTTTCCCTCACTCTAGCCAGGGCTCCATTTACTGTTCGAGCGTGCTCCCCCTGTCTCCTCGTCCGATCAATGGAGTAGTATTTATGGCGGTCACCTCTGCGTGTGTGCGTCTTCCCTCTCCGACTCAATTATTATCATGCCGCTCCTCGGATGGTTCACCAGATCTCCCTCTTCCCCACAGACCCAACACCCGATTTTCAATCCTCCTTGGCCTTCACCTTCTTCGTTTGCCAGCGCTCCGCACCTTCATTCATTCTCTTCACTTCGGTCATGCCTGAACTTCGGGGGAAATCAAAGCGGGGCTTTTCATGGTATCAAAACAGGCCTTGCTTGGCCATCCATCCTCATCCTACTCTAGCACCTTCGCACAACTCTTCACCTTCTTCGCCTTCCTCCTCTGGCCAGTCCTCTTAGAGCCAAAGAAACCTCCCACCTTTATCCTCACCATGGTCCTGTTGATTCGAGTGGTTCTACCTTTAGGGGAACTCACTGGGATTTGCTCTCGGCCCACTATCGGACCTGACCTCCTCCTCGCAACTAGCCTTGGTTGTCCCACCAAATACACCAAAGATTTTTTCTCTAGAGCCACCACTTGTGCATCCACCCCTGGCCCTGTCTCCTCTGGAAGACACCTCCGTCCACCTGGGAAAACCACCGGGCCATCCACACTCCTGCTCAGACTTTGCCTCATGCACACAAAATCAAGATGGTCTGGCGATTTTGCAAGATCTGGTGTTCACGATTCGCAAGGATGTGGACGACATACGTTTCTGTTTGGAACTTCTGGACAAGAGAGGGATACAAATTATTCAAATGATTTCCACTCTGCAAGGCCCTCGATACTCTCCAAACCAGGCCTCCATTGCACCAACGATGGTCTTGGCTTCGGTTCTCCTGGTGCCAACAACAGATAACTCAGCGAAGGTCTTGGCTTCGACTCTCCAGGCACCATCAACAGACAACTTGGAAAACAACAAACTGTCTACATGAGCGAAGACACTTGCATAGGTGTCAGACTGCATGGCTTGTTTTGTGTTTTGTTCATGCTTCCACAAGTGTACTTTTTGTTATTTCTCCTTTTTCCTGTCATAAGTCGGTCCTAGTTGTTCTAGAAGGTCAGACATATCTAAACGAATCGGTTCCCACATGGGGCGATTATGTTCCAGTTGTTTAAACTTGGAGGTTCTTTTTAATGTTTTTTGAGGTACCGGCTGAATTGGTTTCCCTCCGGAGAAATTCATCATTCACAATCCTCAGACACTCATAACACTACTGTAACTTTTTACATCTAAAAAGTAATTTATACATACTTACAAAACAAACTACCACAAAATTTATATATTCAAAATCCACAAAATTTATATATTCAAAATGAAATAAAAAAACAAATGTAAAAATTACTTTATTTTAACTATTCATCTACCTTAACAACAATAAAAAAAAATAAATTCTTCCACAATCCCTATAACCCATGAGGTGAATTAACCAATCTTTTTAGATTCTAATTTCTTGTTCTCTTCATAACATAAACTTTATTGTTACATATTGTTATTTAGTTTTGCAAATGGTATATGAAAATTAATGTATCATTAAAGCATCTCATCTCATTAATTTGGTGTTTTTCTTCAATTTTAATTAATTATATTTTATAAAATAAATAAAATCAAATGAATGATTTTGTCCTCTTTTTATAATGTCTACCATGCTAAAATTTTTATAAAGATAAAAATAATTATTAAATAATTATTTTTAAATAATTATTATAAAGATAATTTATGGAGTAACTTTTATATATATATATATATATATATATATATATATATATAATTTAAAAAAATAGTTTATGACTTTCTCTTGGTAATTTAGATTTTTATTGTATAAATATTAAACACAAGTTTCAAGCAAACCATGCATGAACTAGAAAACATTTATCTCTCTTTTAAAAAATTTATTGGAAAAACACTCTCCCAAAGAAGGAAAAGTTGAAGTAAATATTTGGATTTCTTTGACTTAAAATAAAAAAAATTATTAGCAAAATACTATGCAAGAAGAAAAAGTTGAAACTTTAAATATTGAGGTTATAGGTGTTGATTGTTTAAATTTCAAGGATGTGTACTCTATTAGAATGCCTAAAATGCTATATGAAAAGTACAGGAGAAATGTGTGTCTTATATGAGTGAAAATATTTTCATTAGAATGCCATATGCAAAATATAGAAGCAATGTGTGAGATGTGAGGTGTAAATATTTTTAATGCAAAGTTCAAATAAAGTAAAAATAATTTCTAAATAATTTTCTATGAATTTCTTTTCTTACACTTAATTTTGAAAAATCAAAATCTCTTTTAAATATTTTCATATATAAGATTATTTAAAATTGTAAATATGAGATAACTAATGTGTAAATACTATTAAATCCAAATCCTATTATCAAACTATATTTATTACTCAAGATGTTTATTGAAAATTTGTCAACTTAAAACTTCGGCTTAAGTAATGCAATGTGAATCTAAGAAAAATTTGATTAAACCAAGTATGTTTTCACTTTGTTTATTATTAAGTTAATCTTATTTACTATTAAGTTTAAAATTTGTTTTTCTCATACATATGGTGTTGGACACACCTACCACACTTAGAGGGGGGGGTGAATGAGTGTGGGGCTCTTTTTCCCAAAACTTCCCTCTTGCACAAAGACTCATCAATTAGCATTCAACATTTATTCATTACCCATTGTTGTCATTTATAACCAATT
>ML800187.1:49382-82944 GCA_009831015.1 Picea engelmannii
GATTTCACCATAAGGGGACCACTTTGGAGTTCATCCATTTGTACACCTTATCAATCATGATAATACAATAATGAGAGCATGGGTCCTCCAACCATTCTTCTAGGATAACTCAATCCGCAAAGCGTCTTCCCGTGAGGGCTTTCGCCATAAGGGGACCACTTTGGAGTTCATCCATTTGTTTAACTTTGCATAGATTGGTTTCCACTTGGACATATAACATTCTCATCAAGGGAATCATATCAATCAATTACTTGACATCAACCAATGACATCAATCAAACCAAACCATTTACATCAATGACATATGATCCAACAATCTCCCAAGTAATCAAACCATTGGCATCAATGACAAACCATTGGCATCAATGACAACATGATCCAACATATGGATGATGGAATTATAATTTCCTCCAATTTAATAACATTTTGTTCATAATTTTTTTAATAACATTTTGTTCATTATTTTTTTAACCTAAAATTGCTAGGCCTTAATGAACTTTTATTTATACCTTCTAGTGCTCCCATTAATACTTTTTAGCTCACACTTCTTCTAATTGATATCTACCTCCTCCATTTCTTGTATCCATTTGCTAGGCCTTAATGAACTTTTATTTATACCTTCTATTTCTCCCATTAATACTTTTTAGCTCACACTTCTTCTAATTGATATCTACCTCCTCCATTTCTTGTATCCATGTTTCCCTTCCTAGAAAGGGCCTTTATAAGAAAATAATGAAGGCTTAAAAACCATAAATTTAGAGAAATTGGCTTGGCCAAGCCTACCTTTGTATGTATTTTTTTTTTTTTTCACTTCTCTTCGCATGACCCTTCTCCTTTACGAAGGCATTTTGGTCATATGAGAAACCTATTGATGCATATATGTTTAGATTTTATGGCACTTTATTCGTGTTTTCATTTTTAATATGTGAGTGATATGTGTTTCAATGCTTATACATGTTTAAAATCCCAAACTTGCCCATGTTTACATTCCTAACACACACATGAATGGAATTTGATGGGAAAATTTCCCATCATGAAGCAATTTGTCCATTAAATACAACTAAAAATTTCTCATAACCATCATTATCTTTTGTTTAAAATGTCAAAACATGTAATGTAATCATAAAAGTCGTTAAATTTGATGGGTTGTTTCATTTTGAAATTTCAAATCTGAACACAGATACCACATCATGCTTGTAAAGGGAAATACGAAGAAAATTATTTGCATAATTTCTTAATTTAAGCCTTGTTTCTATGTTTTTTTCTTCATTAAGAGAGAGTAAAGTTTATTTTTTCAAGTGTATAAGATTATTTAAGTCCCACTCCACATTTTTTTTCCATGAATTTTTTTTCGTAATTTTATCGATAGATCATAAAATTTCATTCAATATATGCTTGGAAAGTATTCTAGTAGTCTGTCGATGAAAATTAATTCAACTCACAACTATGTCTACAAAAAAAATAACACTTTCAGTTACAAAAAAATCCATATTTTGTTAATCAACTGTAGTAATCCACATTGTTTTAGTAAATTCCGATTACACTACCTTCTTTTGGCACCATAAGTGATGGCAAGACCATGTGTGTGCACCACAAGTGTATGATATCTGAGTGCGCCACAAGTTTTGTACCACACACCACCAATATTCAACGTGCACCAACTAGTTTCTATTATGTTGGAACCAACCATTTTCTAGTGCACGTGTCAACTCAGGTGACACACAAACACTTGTAAGAATTATGTGTGCATCAATTATAAGGACTTGTAATCAACCAATTGGTTGTGCTTGATGTTGTTAGGGAGGTGGTATATTTTTTATCATTACCATGCCTATGTAGAGATAAAAAGGATGCATAGAAACTAGTAATGTTGGGTAGTTTGGTTGTTGATTGTAGAGTATTGTTCATTGTAATTATTGGGTTTTGTAATATGAGAGAAAGTAGATCAACATATTAGTCTATGGTCTCTGGTTCAAGCTTAATGAGTCTCTGATAAGGTTATGAATCTCAATGTATTTGAATGTATATCTTTGATTAATGAATGAAAGAATGAGAGTTGAATTTATACTATCTATCATGAGCTCAGTTATGAATGAATGCTTGTTATGTCTGTTAGAATGTTCTTTACTTATATGAATGCTCATGAGAATGAGTAGGAATTAATGCACAACTATGGGTTAAGTATTTCCCATATGTAATATTCCTTCATGCAATGCACAATTGTTCGTTCTCTGTATTTCACATAGCATCTTAGGTGGGATCTTATTCAGTCCTTGAATATTGAATATGTCGACGCTAATGGGGTATTTGTTGGTAAATCCTTTCAAAACCTATATTTGAAATCCAAAGCCAACAATTGGTTCCATTGCTAGGATCTAATGATTTCGTGCTACATGTTGGAGTAAGGACATGACATGGAAGCCTTCAAGAAAAGAGATAGAAGAATGGATCTCTGAGAAAGAGGATGATTTCACACATCGAGATACCATAAATCTGCAATTAAACCTTGAACGATGGAAACAAAGGTACATATATCCATATTTGCATGAAATTTTCTTCGTTGAGTTTCCTTGTTTGTTGCATGAATGGGTAAAGATACATAAATAGATTAACTATGTGTTTAAAACCCAAGAACCATTAGTTTGGGACCAAGAAGCAATAAATCATTTGAAGTCTTTGGAAAATAAGTGGACAAGAGCCATTGATTTATGGTTCAAACAAGTTAAACAAGGATACATTGTTGAATTTGCAGTTGAATACAATGAATATTTTAGTAGTGCATAATGAAAGTTTGTAGTTGGGACTCAAAGAAGATTGTTAAAAAGATACCACTTTGGACCAAGATGTTATTCATGGAGGGGATGATGTGCATGGATCTTGATAGGATGGAAATGTAAACCCCCTATGCAGAGGGGGGGATGTAAATATGGGGGAAGAAGATGAGATAAAGTGAAGAGATAATTGATCTCGAAGAGCAGAGAAGAAGAGGAGTTGAGAGATATGTAAGAAGAGATGAGCTGAGGAAGCAAGTTAAGGATAAAATAAAAGAAGGAAGAGAAAGGGGTTATGGAAAAGTAGCAAGGAGATCTAATATGAATAAAATAGGAGCCACATCAGAAGGGTGCAAAAGAGAAATATTTGTGCCAGAGAGAAGCAAAAAAGAAGGGAGGCCATCAAAGAGACACGACACAGAGAAAGAAGTATCAAGAGATGACACTGGAGGAAGTAGTAATATATTTTAGAATGAGGTCAGATCCCCTTGGTTAGATGCCCTTGGCTAATGAGAAATGTAGTTGAATAAGAGGAAGATGAGGAGAAAATTAGTAGCATTGGAGAAGTAGAAGATAGTGAGGAGGGATCTCTCCAAGAAAATTAAGAGATCTTGGTTGTTGGAAGGAGGCTCACTTGGATCAAGATAGGAAGCTATTTTGGATCTATCACTGAATAATATAGGATAGTGTGGAGGGATCCCCTCTTTGAACCACCCCCCTCGTGCATTTTTAACCAAGAAGAAAGAATCAAAGAAGAAAGTGCAAGAGAGACATAAGTAGAAGATACAAGTGGACTAGAAACCAAGTCAGTGAAATTTCAAAAGAAAGGTCATCAGTACCAATAATAACAAATAATAATTAGTCAATAAGATCAAGTTCCATTTCATATATGGCCAATTAGGATTTGAACTTCATGCTTCCCATGTTCCATGGGAGGGGAACAGATGATGCAAAACAACATTGGTTCACCCGTGAAGCAATCTGGTATGTGAAGCACATCATAGATGAGGCATCTACGATAAAAAATTTAGAGACTACATCCAGAGACAGAGATATGACATGGTACATGAAGTATAAGGTTACTATGCTAGCGAGACATGGAATGTTATTTATATAAATAAAAAGATATATACTTAGAGAATACCAAAAACCAAATTCACAGTCATAGTGTATAACTAAGATCAAGGAGATTAAGCAACAAGCTAGAGAAACCATGTGGGACTATGACCAATGGTTCGATATTCTGTTGGATAGATTAACATTATAGATCTAGGATGTTCAACACATAGAGTGGTTCATTGTTGAAATCATTCCACACATTCGGATCCCATTCATGTAGCAAAAGGTGATGAATCAATAGGAATCTGTATAGATTGCAATGCACTTGGAGTTTGCGTAGGGAGGTGACAAGATGTTTGTAGGTTTGGTGTAGGTGAAATCTCAAATTGTGAACCTCACCATGACGTTACAGGATATGGAAAAGGGGAAGGTGGTTTGCGATAATGTTTGGTGTACCCTATGATGTGCAAAAGTTCACCATTATAATGAGTGTCTTTCACTGGGAAATTACACGGTGACTCATGCACCAAACACTTTTCCTACTAGGTCGTAAACATAATGGTGCGATATTTGTAAAAAATGAGGCCATGTACCTCCGCATTTCCTAACACTATAGAAGTATTGAAAGACTACACACACTCCATTATGTGAGTCTTGCAAATTCGTAGGGAATGATGTGAACAATTTTTGGTCACTCAGTTGATGAATGGGAATAAGGGTCCAAGAGGAGTATAAGGGTGGAGACCATAGAGGCTTCGAGGGAGGCTAGAGAGGAGGATATGGAAGAGGAATATGTAGAGGATATGGTGGGGGAGGATGAAGACAACCCACCTGGTTCAACTGTGGCAAGATAGGCCACTTGGGGCAGTTCTGTACCATTCCCTGTGCACTATGTGGATATTTACATAGTGTAGACTATGTCTTGGAAGATTGCTCAGAGTTGTTAGGAAAATGGGAAGATAAAAAGGGGTGATGCAACATGATGATTGTTGGGTCATGCAAAGAACATAAGATGAAATAAGAAGTCAATGTACGGGTGGTAACCCAAGGAGGTATCCACAGAGGAATTGACCTGGATAAAGGTGAGTGTTAAGAAAAAAATTTAGAGGGAAAGATCAGTAAAGACATGTAGACACTTCCCAAGTTTGACACTACACAGAAAAATCAGTTCTTGCACAACATGCAAAAGGTGATCGAGATACTTGTGTGTGAGGAGTTGCGATGCATAATTGAGATAACTGTGCAAGAGGAGTTATAACATATAGTATACGATGATTTGTGGTGCAATGCTTACCCATAAAATAACTCATAGAATCAAGTAAGTGAATTATTTCTCTATTTTCTTAAAGTGTTGGGTGATCCTTTGACTACCAAGAAGTTGACACATATATTGACGAGATCGATTGAGGAAGGAGATAATGAGACTTCTATTTCTTCATTTCTTTCGAAAGGAGACATCCACCATGTCAGTAGGAGGAAGCACATGAGCAGAGAATTCAAAATGATTGTCGAGTTAGGTAAATATCAGGTGGAAGGTATCATGTTATACCTAGGGTTTTATTTGAACATTTTTACAAAGAAGTTGTGGGACTTGATGGGAAAACCTAAGATGGTTTGGTCTCTTATTCAAAATTAGAGTTTGAAGCAATATAAATTATGGATGATTCAGATCCCTATCCAACTTTTCTTGGAATTGACTGGGCATTTGATAACAATACCATGTTGAAATTGAAATAAAGGAAGATGTCATTTGATATGGACACCTCACACATGATTTCTCCTTTAGATCCAACAAATCATGATAGATACAATGAACCGGTAAATGAGGATGTGCAAATCTCAATTATTGATAATATCTACAACATCACATGGAATAAGGAGGATTATGTGAACTTGATAGAAAATGGAGAGATGATATGGAGGAGTGTTTGATCGTATGAAGCAGATTCAAAGGACATAACGATATAATGGAAAAAAATATGTATGAAGTTTCGACAAGGAGATGTACACATATCACTAAATCAATGCACTGGATTGGATCATATTTGTGTGACGTAGCACAGTTGGATGGGATAATCATGGTGGATGACATTATTGCACATATGGAGGAAGGTGTGCTTGAGACCCACATGATTCTATCCATGGATGCAGTAGTGAAGGGAACACTAAGCACTGGTGGGAAACTGTTGGTTTTTTAATATCGATCTACTCTTATATTGGTCTTGAGGTATTCTTATGGGTATTCAGATTCTCATTTGACTATTACAGATTGACCCTGGTTCAGAACTAATAAGCTTCCCAAAAAAATCCCTTAAAGACTATCAGCCCCTCTGGTAACCTAGAAGGCTACGTAGTACACATAGTGCACTACGCAGTCTCACTCGAGATAGCTCTATGGGTGGATGCAAGACTCAGGTGTTTGCAACCTGAGATTGAGGGAGATCTGTGATTGTACATCATAACCTTGATTCATTCCATGTAATATCTTGTTATAATATTTATTCTATGCATGCATGTAAAATATCATATCTAATTAATCACTTCATTCATTCAACATTCATCAACTAACTAGACACAATGACACATTCATTCAATCCCATAACACAGTGTTACCATGGTTCACCCCCTCCTGGGCTACTTCCACAAAGATCTGGCTCTCATCTTCTTATTATGGTTCAGAAATATATCACGCCGTACGTGTTTACATTCTTGGATCGTACTTCTCCCAACATGCTCCTCGATCCCTACGAGGTTGACTAGATTGCACCAGGATCCTCATCCTGCGATCTAACCCTTGAGATCGAGTCGCACCTTACTCCCTTCTCTAACAAACTTAATGATTCATACAGTTCTTACAATACTCTTCCTTTTAGTCCCTCTTTTTGTATATCTCACTGACCCCCTCTTTATCCTATGTACTACTTATTTATACCCATGGTTCACCAACCATTACAATACATTACAGAAACCCTATCCCTAGTGTTGTTAGGTATTCCATACATGCGCATGTGCTTCTTTTCCTTCCAACCATCCTTTTCTTCTTGCATGCTTCTCTTCCAAAAATAACCTTTCTTTCTGACTAGGCCTGCATCCAACAGCCCCCCAACAATGACATGTGACTCATCCCAAGTCACCTAAACTTTGTGCGCCTCTTTGACCTCTCATGTGAGAGCCTAGAACTTCTTTGTGAGTTCCTTTTCTTGCGTTTGAGCCTGCACGGTCTTATTCCTGAGTGCATCCAATACCTATACTGCAATGTCATTGATGATCATTTTTGTGCATTTTGTCTGAGTTTGTGCCAAGTTCTTCTTTGCGTCTTCCTCCTGAGAAATAACCTCTGCTACCCACTCTTGGAGAAGTTCCATTTGAGCTTGGCACTCCTTTTTTAGCATATGTGCAACTATGAGTTCGGTCTGCAGTTTCTTCATATCCTGCACTCCCTTGATGCGCTCTGTGATTGGAATTATTTTCTACCTCTACTTGAGGTCCTGGATAGTTGTACTTATCCTTTCTTCCTCTTGGTCCCACTACTGGACCTATTGATCCTTTTCCAGCTTCATCCAAAGATGTGCTGCCTTCTCGAACAAGTCAGTTGTTGTGTGGACTTGCTGCTCTATCTCCTTGATCTGCGTTGTTGTCTCCTGCTTCCTCTGCTCCTTCACCTATGGTGGCGTGGTAGGTATGAGTTGCTCACGGAGGTGCTCAATATTCTATCTGTATTTATCGATTGTTTTCACAATCTGATCAATATTCTGTGTGACTATGAGTTCTTTTGTCTGTGTGCTCTTTGGGATTTTCTCATAGGCTACATCTAATTCCTGCTCCATCCTATCCAAGCGACCTTTTTCATTTTTTGTCTCAAGCTTAGCCTGCTCGAGTACCAATTACAACACGTCTTGATTGTCCTTTGTCTGTTGTAATTCCACTGCGTCTGTGAGTGCACGTGACTATACCTCCTACGCGATGCTAACCTGCATTTTATACAAGGCCTTAGTTGGTATTCGCGTCATCACCAACTGTGTTTGTGCCAAATCCTTCAAGGGTGTTTGACCCACAATTTCATCCATGCACAACATGCTGGGTGTAACGTGAAACATCGTGCTCAACTGTGTTGTCATCTTAATATTGTCTTGCTTGCTCGAATCTTCCTCGGCTCCTATTTGTGATGTTGCTGAAACTGATTCTATTACTTTGCCAACCCCCCGTGTTTCTTTGATCTATTGGAGGATCTGCCTCATGCGAGCTAGCTCCTCTTGAATCCTGTCCCTCTAGCATTGGGCTTCATCAAAATATTCCATTGTTCGATCTTGGACCATTTGGGCCATAAGGTCTGTGTCGTCCTCTGTGATCGTGTATTCATGTGGCATCCTTTGTGCCTTAAATTTCTTGCATGCCCCCCCCATTTGTATAACTGGCCTCTTAGTTTGGCCTTGCTCCTGCTGAGTAGCACTTAATGTGGTTCCATGTGCTATCTCAGTTTGTTTCTCCTGTCTCTGTGGCACCTAGGTGTTTTTATTCTTCCCTGCCTGAGTGCCTTTATTGGACACACCCCCTTTCTTTTGTTGTGCCTTGTTATGACTGGTCCTTGGATTCTTGGGCACCTTTATCTCTTCTTCTGGTGTTTGTTCCTGCCCTGCCTCCTCCATTCCTGCAGGCATTTGTTGATTCAGAACTTGGATCCTCCAGTCATCATCCCAATATTTGATGGCCCTCTCTATGTCTGCCTCCGTGATGAAGTAGCGCAGTTGCAACCATTGATTGTGGGGATCCTTCCATGCCTGGATCCAAATTACATGTCTATTTAATTTGAATTTGGCTATGCCCTGATACTATGTGACCACTTCCTACATCACTCTCCAAGTGTTGGTGATGCTCTCCTGTAGATTGCTATGATATCATTCAAATATGGTTGCATTCACCTTTATGTTCTTGGGGTCCAAAGCGCCCCCCAACGATAGGTATCGCGTTGTGTGGAAAGGATTGGGTCTTGTAGAAAAGTATGATTACTGAGGCTCCTTCCATCCGATCAAGGCGACCAGGATGAATGACCATGAATAGTGAAATTTTGTCCCCATATCCCACACGTCCTTGCAGTCATCTAGGAATAGATTCAACAAATACGGGGCCCAACTGAGTGTGGTGCCCTCCGCACATTGTGTTGCAACTGCAACAACCTCGACCGAGACTTCCTCTTTGACACATTTCCTGAGTAATTTGCATGCCATAATTTTCATGGCCATTCTTGTCACTGTGTCACTAATACGCTTGATTATGATTGCATGAGACCCCCTTTCGGTACCATACTTCTTCTTCATTTCCTTGGCCATTTATTTCTCCTTTGTCTTGTCCTCGAGGAACTGTGTGGGATCCTCCCCACGTGATGGTAGCCCTGTGATGTGTGCAATAATCTCTACATCTATTGAGATGAGTTGTTCCAACCACAAGTATCCTCCATGGGTGAATGCCATTAGTTGCTTGGTGCATTTGTTCACGTATTGGCCCCTCCCAAAGTGCGAGATGTCCAACAGGTCTAGAATCCTATTTTTGGCCAGTCTGGTTGCCCACTGGACTGGTTGGTTAATTGGTTCTCCAAAGGGTCCTATACACACATTCTATAGGTAAACTTTCTTGGCGAACTCTGGGAACTTTTCCATGTCTGTCACGTCATGGTATGATTACTTCAATTTATCCACGTGGCCTAATAGGTTTCCTTCTATTTGTACCCCTTCCAGAATGCGTGGAAAGACAATGGTTGTGGTGGCCTGCCTGCTTGGTGACCTTGGTATTGGATTTTTTCCCTTCTGCTGTGGTGGCTGACACGAGGTTCCAACCTCCATTGTTCGCTCTTCTGCATACTCATTTGGTTGGTCGGTAACATCTTCTATTGTTCCCTCTTGTGTCTTTTCTAGCGTGGTTGTTTGTGACCTTTCTGGCGCGGTCGTTTATGCCTGGTTTGGGGCTATTCCATTGGCTCTGAGGGCTTCTTCAGGGTTTCTGGGGTGCAATTGATTGCTTGCGTCCTTATCCTGTTGGCCATGTCCCTCTTCCGACATATCAATGTACATTCCCATTAGTGTTGTCTGCTGCGTTCCCTCCATGATAGGTGTGGGGCTTCTTGGTGCCATATCGGGCGACGAGATTTTGTCCACATTGACGACTTCTGGAGGATGAAGTGGTTGTTGTTCACTTCTCTGTGGCTGTGGTGGTGTTCTGGCATTGATTCGAGGTCGTCTTCCAGTATGGATCAGTTCTCTCTGTTTGGGTGGTGCCATGGTGGTAAGGATGTTGTTCACCGAGATTAGTGGCCTTTGTAACCTCAACTCTCTGCTTCGTATACTCTATCGCTCTGTGTTTTTCCTAATTTCACAATAACCTTTCCACTCCCGTGTGCTTGCTTTGTATCGGAGTCGTGTGAAGCTTGTTGGAGATGTTATCATAATTACGTTTTAATTGAACCGATGCTTCCCGTGTACTTGCCATTGATTTCCCTTGCCATCGCTAGTTGGTGCGATTAATATGACGTCCCGTCAATCGCTTCTGGCATTCAATTCTGATAGTCGTTGTTAGTTGGCGCTTATTTTCCATATTCGTCTTTCCTTTTGTTTCCTCTTTCCCCATGTTTCCCACTTTTTCATGACCATTGGCCTTGTCTTCATTGGGCTTGCATTGTCGAGTGTGCACGCTCATTCTCTTTTCGGTGCACTATGCCTCTTTTTTTGTTTTTTTTAAGTGCTAGGAAGTCAACTGTCCCTATACAACTTCAGTTGACTCCCATTGATCATTCCTCTGAGGTCCGTTCCTCCTAAATTCCTCAATTGTATAGCTCCCCCGTCTATGACAGTCTTCACTTCGTATGGTCCTAACCAATGCATTCTGAGTTTTCCTGGGTGTTGAAGGGATTTTCTATTGTACACTAGGACTAGGTCTCCTTCCTTGAAATATTTCCTCTTGATATGTCTGTCATGCCAAGCTTTGTCTCTTGCTTTCTGTAATTCTTAGTGAAACCCTGCTAGAATCTTATCTTCCTCCATTCTCATAAGTTGATTTATCCTTTCCTATACTGCACCTCGTTCTGTCATGTTTGTAATTGTTGCTATGTGCAGACTAGGTACCAAAAATTCCAGTGGCACCACTGATTCTTGTCCATATACCAATTTGAATGGCATTTTTATTGTAAATTTCTTGCATGTGGTCCTGTATGCCCACAATACTGTTGGTATCCTTAGGTCCCAATCATCCCTATTAACGTTGCAGATCTTCCACAATGAATTTTCAAGGATTTTGTTCAAGGCTTCCACTGTTCCATTTGCTTGAGGATGATATGATTTACTCTTTTGATGATGAACTTCAAATTCATCAGTCATAGCCTTAATAGTACTGTTAATAAAGTGAGTGCCTTGGTTACTCATCAAAACCCTTGGGAAACCAAATCTAGTGATCACTTTTTCAAACATGAAGTGTGTTGTTGTCTCTACACTGCAATATTTTACTGGTGCTGCTTATGCCCATTTTGTTAGGTATTCTGTCACAGTGATGATGTACCTCGCTCCTGACCTTTTTGCTGGTGGGTTAATTGGTCCCACAAAATCTATTGACAATTTTTCAAATACCTGCAAAGTTACTTGTGATTGCAGGGGAATCTCGTCCCTTCTATTCGATTTACCAAACCTATGACATACATCACATTTCTAGCAGTAATCCTTTGAATCTCTATGAATAGTTGACCACCATAGTCCTACGTGCAATACCTTCTACGCGGTATCTTTTCCTTCATAATTTCCTCCTGCTATCCCCTCATGGGATTCTGCTAAAATCCTTGATCTTTCATGTCTAGCACACATCTTCTCAAGATGTTATCTGTGCCCATTTTTTATAAGTATCCTACAATCAGCTGATAGTCTGCAGCCCAGACTACCAAGTTTTTCTTCTGTGCAGTCTTGTATTCCTATGGCAAAATCCATGTACTCAAGTATTGGATGATGTCTGCAAAGTATTCATTGGTTATCTGGACTGAAAATAACTACACATCTGGAAAATTGTCTTCTAGATTTGTAGGTTACTCCCCATTAGTAATCCTTGACAGATGATCAGGTCCTGTGTTCAAATTTCCTGGTTTAACTATTAATTCAAAGTCAAATTCCTAGAACAACAATAGCCATCTACAAATTCTCCTCCACAACATTGGCTTGTTGACGAGGAATTTGAGTGCTAAATGGTCTGTGAACATCTTGAAATGTTTTCCCAGTAAGTAATGTCTGAAATTTTGAAGCGCGTAAACCATAGCTAAACCTTCTCTTTCCGTGGTATTGTAGTTTTGCTCCAACTCTAACAATTTTCTGCTAGAAAATTCAATCGGATGGTCCAATTCTCCTGCTCCTGGCTATGCCAGAATGGCTCCAAGTGATATGGTCGATGCATTTGCATGTACATGGAATGTCTTTTCCCAATATGGGAATACCAGTATTGGTGCAGTTACCATCCTCTCTTTTAGGGTATTCAATCTGCGCTGAAATTCCTCATTCCACTGATACTTGGCATCTTTTCATAGCAGTTTCTCCATTGGTACAATGATCTGCGTGTATGATTTTATAAATTTCCTATAGTATCCTGTGTATCCTAATGTCGCTCTCAATTGGCAGACTATTTTTGGTGGTGGCAGGTTAACAATTACTGCAATCTTGGAAGGATCTACTAGCAAACATTGCTTGCATACTATATGGCCTAATAGTATCCCAAAAGGTGTTTTGAAGATGCACTTCTTCATGTTTAATGAAATCTGGCACTGCTTTCATATTTCTAACATTAGCCGCAAGACCTCTATGTGGTATTTCAATAGACTATAGACTGTCCAATCATCCAGATATACTTCTAAAAATTGGTGGATAAACTCTTTAAATGAAGCTATGACTACTCTGGAGAATATTGTTGGTGCATTCTTCAGTCCAATTGGCATGAATGTGTACTAGTACGATCCCCCTTCTGTAGAAAAATTGGTCTTGTATATGTCTTTTGGTGCTATCTTGATCTGATGGTATCCTAAGAATCCATCGGTGAATGAATAAGCTTCATGTCCTTCTACATTCTCCAACACCTCATCTGTGAAAGGATTAGGGAATGGGTCATGTAGGCATGCATCATTCAGTTTTCTTAGGTTGACACATTCTTATCCCACCCTACTTTTTATCCTGAACTACCATAGGACTTACCCATTTATATTTTTCTACAGGTTCTATGATTCCAGCCTCCAACATCCTATCGATCTCAACTTTGACTTTTTTATTATATATCAGATTTAGTCTGTATGGTCGATGTCTGATCGGTCTTGCCTCAGATCTGAGCGATATCTTCATTTTGCCTAGCTCTCCTACTATGCCTTTCATTTCTATGAACGTTGTTGGGAACAGGTCGGTGTATTCGAGTAGTAACTCTATTATGATTTCTATTGTCTCTTTGTCCCAGTAGTCTCTAATGATGGCCATTTTGGTATTCTCAACTATCCCAATGTTGACTTTCTTGATCTTGATCGGTGCAACAATCACTTTTGATTCCATAGGTGGACCTTCCACTTCTCTCTCACCTTTAACTTCCTCAATCTGAATATAGCGCGAGTCATCTTCATCTGGTGCTTCTTCCTACATGTGGTAACATGATAGTAGTTATTTTATTGTCTATTTGTTCTGTTGTTTCTCTTCTGCCATAAGTTCAAATTCTGGTTCCTTAATGAATATTACCCCTCTGATTTGTTTCAGTGCTGTGTTTATGTTGGTTTCTCATGCTCAAATGATAAAGTGACTGTAAAATTATGCTGTAATACTATTCAGCTCATAGTTCCTCTGTGCATTTCTTGGTATGCATACCAATTTGCTAGGATTCCCTCTAATGTGTGCACGAAATGATGCGGCCATTCCTCAGGTGGTGTCATCCTCCATAGCGTTTTTCACTTCTACAAGTGTTTTTCTCATATCCCATGTCTGTCATATTTCTGCAGTTGGTTGCTTCCCTGTTCTGCGCCAAACCTAATGCGTAGTAACCACTTACACTGATACCAATCCTTGACTGTTTCTTTGTGCGCACCCCACCATCTTGTAGGTGTTTCCTTGAGTGTTATATCCAGTGCTAAGAGCCTCTTATTCTACAAAACTTCATCTTCATATCATGTCAAGAATGCTTCTAAATCATTCATCTCATGGAAGTTGTGAGGTTCCCTTATCTCCGTACCCACCCATCTTACTGTACAGTCTATTCTTGCGCATATTCTTGTGGAGACTTCATGTAACCTCTATTGCCAATTTTCTAAGCTAGTATCTGAGTTTGACGGACATGAGGTGATGCTTCGCCAACTGAGTACCCCATCTATAGTTGGGTTTACGTAATTTTCGCACAGTTGTTCTGTACAACTCGTTAATTTCCTCCAAGTCCAAGAAAGTAGGTTCTACAAACATTTCCCCCTTTGATGGGTCCAATGGCGCAATGACTCAGTATTCGCCTAACTCGAATGTCATATTCCTCGTCTTCGAGTTAATTATGGTCTAGTTTTCAAACACCCAATCCAATCCACGCAATTTTGGATAAGGGGTTGTGTCATATACTATCTCTATTACTTCAAAGTCAGCTTTAGTGCACACTCCATCCAAATCTACTGTTACTCCTTTTAGTCTTCCAATTGGTAGGACTCTATGTTGATTTTCTAGTTTCAGCTGAACAGGTGAATATCCTAGTGTGGGTTCTTCCATACATTGCCATGTCTTCTTGGGTAATACATTGACTTCGGATCCTAGATCTAGTATGATATCTCCCATGTTGAAATATCCAATGTTGGCGTTTAGTCTGATTTCCCTACTTGTTCTCCTCCGTGTATGTAGGTGATTTACTGTTTTCTGTTCTAACTTTCCTTCCGCCTCTATGCTACATCTTTCTAGCATATTTTTTAATACTTTAACAAAGGATGGATTATTTAAAAGTTTTACATAGGATTCCAAAAAGGATTTAATCGTACTTACTTGTCCCAGGGGCTTTGTTTATTTGGTGAGATCCATCGATGGAGGCATCTCGTACTTTGGTACTTCCTTACTATACTATGTGGTTGACGTCGATGTAATTTATGGCTTTAGGAATTCTTGTCTAGCTTGTTTGAATACCTCCTCGTTCTGCATGTCGAACTACTTCCTTGGTTCGTCATTCTTCTTCACTCATTGGTGTTGTGCTGGCTCTTGGCTTACTATGTCGTTTCCTATTTTAGCTCCTCCTCGTGTAACTATGTTGATGTTCCTTCCTTCATTCCTTTCTTTTGCTAAAATCCACTGAACATTCTGATTGTTTTGATTTCTCTTCTCTTGGATTTTCCCTAATAGTGTAGGACATTCTTTCGTGTCATGATTTTATGCGCGACAATACATACAGGTCGCTGGTGGAAGTGGACATTCTCTTGCATAGTGTCCTAGTTGTTGACAATTGTGACATACCACTAGTGCTCTACCCCTTCCAAAACCTCCTCTTGCTCTTCATCCACCTATATAGACAGTTCGATCCCCTCACGACGCGTTATACTGAGGTGCCTGGTTATACTGCGCGGTGTTATAGTGTGGTTGCGTGGTATTGTACTGTAGTTGCACAATCTTATATGGTTGTTGCATAGTATTATACTGCTGCTGCTCAATGTTATACAGGGCTGGTACTTGGTTAAGCTGTGGTGCGGCTTGCTCGATCATCATTTCTTGTCGCACCCTATATGCATCTGATGTTATTTCTCTCATAAGGTCCATGGTTCTGCAATCTTTATCATCGTGGCCTACTGACTTGCAAAAGTTGAAATACGAGCTCTTCGGTACCATCTGGTACTTCTGAATCATTGGGAAGTGGTATGGATCGTGACCCTGTTTCTTACAGATCTCACACCATACTCCTCCTATTGGCAATGGGTTTAGCATTCCTGCTACCATGTACTGCGTGAATGTTGGACATTCATTCTTATGATGTCCTTCTGTCCTACATGTGGTACACCAAACAAATTCTCTTTTGTCCTTACTTTTGTTCTGGTTCATCTAGAATGTTAAGTTCTTCAGATCCTCCTTCATCTCCTCAATGGTTGGATCTATCTTCTAATATTGGTTTTCTTCCAGTTGCAGGGCTACCTGCAGAGCCTCTACTTGCATCTGAAACTTCTGGTGTTGCAGTGGATATTTCAAGTGTGGTAATAGTGAGTTGACGAATACTTGCCTATGTTGCATATCTTTCATGACATATTTTATCTTTCCCTTTAGTCGTTTGAATCTCTGTTCAATCTACCATACAGATTCTCCTGGTTTCTGCCTGATCTCTATCATCTCGTTCATGTATTGATCCTCTGAACTTGGCTTCTGGAACTCATTTATACACACCTTCTTGATATCTCCAATCGTTCTGGTTGTCCATGGTGAACTGTTTGCAGCTAGACTCATATACCAATCTAGTGTTCGACCCCTTAGCGTAATAGCTAGCTGTGCAAGTTTAGTGTCCTCGTATGTGATCTATTTTGATTCCCATATATTTTCATAGATAAACAGGTGCTTCTCCGAGTCCTCCGATGCTTTTCCTTTAAATTCTGGTAACCTCATGGTGGGATCGTGCCCTGCCATCCTGAATGCTGAACAACTACCTCCGCGCGGTGTATATACTTGACTAATGCTTCTTGAACTAGCTCCCCTAGTTGTTGTTCCTTGTGTAAGCATACTTCCCGATGTCTTCCTTCTCCCGAAATTCGGTTTTCTAAATGGTGGTGTTCCTGTTGGTGTGTTAGTTGCACATGGGTTTATGGGTTCCACACTGACATTAACATTGATAGGATTGTTTCCTTATATTCCCGCTCTTGGACCTCTGGTCTTCCTCTCATATGTTTCACACATGATTTCCTTAATCTGCTCCACAGCCCAGAGATCCTCTACCTCTTCTTCATCACTTGTCAAGCCTTCCCTTGCGGCTATGAATCTCTTCTTGGTGTTCAACTTATATTGGTAGGGTACTCCATTGCGCATCTTTCTAGCTATTTCCATGATCCTCTTGATCTGGTCTTCATCCATCATGATTGGGTCCAAGGCCTCCTCCTTCTTTCCTTTATCCTCTTCCATTTCTCCTTTTCTTGTCAGTGCTTCCCCACTTCCCCCATGCACATAGAGAAGTTTTAGCTATCTGACTCCATCGTCATTACACATTTTTTATGTACCTACCTCTAGGTCCCTTCAATAACTCTTGTACATCTTTGTTGTATCTACTACAAACTCTGTGATAAATCCTACAACAATGTTGTCTAGCCAGAAATATACTGCAAGTGTAAACTTATTATCAACTCATTGTAGTTGCTTGATCTCTTCGAGATTCCACTCCAGCTGTCTGATATGATTCGTTGGATGGTTGTCTTTCAATCTTTTGATCCACTCCTGCAGTATGTGTGGGAAATCATAGAAAAATACTTCGTGAAATTTGGTGAATACGTACTTGTCTAGATATTTGCGCGGTGTTATCTTCGGGTTTCTGTTATCTTTCTGTGCAAACTCTAGCTCCTTTGTTTTCAACCATCTTTCTATCTATGCCTTTGTGGGATTCCATGGTCTCAACATCCCCTTCTATATTTTCATTCTCTTACCTTTTTGTCATCAGATCCAACATTCTTTTACCACCTCTCCTGCATATTTGATATGCTCAATCCCATTCTTTTCCATGCAACCAACAACTAGAACCATTTGTTGGATGTGTTATCACTCCAGGAAACTCTCCTAGGCTGTAAGTCAGAGATGCCTGGTAACTTAATCTTTTTGAAACTATTTTCTCAATAATAGGTGTGGGTTTGGATCAAGATGAATATCTTTAATCTCTAGATTCTATTTCAAGATAGTCAAACTATATTTATGCAACAAAAGGCCTTGAAAAGCTATTGTGATATAGGTTTGTATAACAAATGGATAAGAAAACTAATCAGTCAATCAAAACATACATAAACCATATATATGATGGATCAACAAACTAGCCAAAGATGCTTATGATTCTTTCTTAGTAGTCAAAAGTAAGATGACAATTACCATAGGACCATTAAACAGAGACAAAGAATGAATTCAACTCATAAGCATGGACAAAGATGAAGGAAAGTCTGACAACAACAAATGAAAAAAGCTTGCAGGCTTGATATATTTTATAATATGTCTTTCATACAATAACAATAGGATATAGAACTCAAAATCGAACCTCTAGTTCATCTTCTGTCTTTAGCTTTATAGCTTTACAATACAGTTTTGAGATCCTAAAAGCATGGATCAGATATGCTAAAGATAGAAAGTCAAAATTTAGTTGCAAAAGATAAGGAATGGCCCTCAAAATGGGTTCAAATCCACATTCCATGTTCTTAAGATATTGTAGAGTCCCTATGCAATGCAGAATAGCCTTCCAAGGTTGATTAATGACTCTTCCAAGAGATAAAATTTGAATTTGTTGAGGTGTGCAAAAACCCTGATTTTCTGCCTTCGAAAAAGGTGCCAAAAATGATTGAAACACCTCTTCTTTCCCTTCTCCATCAAAAATAGCTATTGGATCTAACTTGATAATTCAACAAATGTCCATTCGAAGAGGTTTCAAACCATTCCAACTCAAAAAATCCCGATCTGGGCAAAAATTCGGTCATTCTGGCAGTGACAGGTTTTCGGTGATTAACTCAGGTAAAAATTAGTCTCTTTAACCACCGAAAGCTCTTCTTTCAGTGGTTAATGAGCGCTTTTCAGGCTCTCCTAAACCACCGAAATTCAGAGTTTCTTTAGACTTCAAAATTGCAAAAATTGGTTACCTTGATGCTTTGCTGAGTGTTCAAGGTTTCTTTAATGATGCAGCTTTTCCTTGTACAGATCTGCGGGCTTTAACTGGCTGTGTGGAAGACTGTGGTATATCCACCATTGCTGTAGCCAACTCGGCTAGAGTTTCCAAACCTGTTTGATCCTGTGTTGGAGGTTGAGACTCTTTTAACTTTAGCCTCAGAAATCTAAGCTGCCTATACAACTTCATGTTCTCTCTTATCAGCACCCTGTTCCTGTCCTTGATTTTATCATGATTTTCCTTGAGACTTTGGTTCATGTTATAAAGTTATGCATTTCTTTCAGTCAAGTCTGTATTTTCCTTTTTAATGACTCTTTCTAAAACTTCTATCTCATAGATCTGTTTCAAAAGTTTATTGATTTTCTGAGTCTTGGATGCTTTAGGCTTGCTTGAAGAAGCTTTTGCTAATGGTTGACTGTGTTCATCTGGAGAAGTTGGTGAGGGTAAGTTGAGATAATCTTTTGCAACTTTCTCAGCTTGTTCATCACCCTGTGTCTCTGCTAACTCCTGTTCTGGCTCCGAGTCACTGTAAGGTAAGTTCAAAGGATTGTCACTCATGGCTGAACCCTTAGCCTTCTCTCCTTCCTTCTCAAACTGCAACTTCCTCTTTGTTCTCTTCTTCTTGGCCGAGGAAGGTTCTGCTGGCTATTTCAAGGGTGAGATTGCTCTTCGTTTGCTATGACTGCTCTTAGGAGTAATGGTCTTCTTAGTGGCAGCTTTTTTTCCCTTCTCCTCCCGTTGCTTATTAGTTTGGAATTCATTCCAGAAGAGGAAGTAGTTCCAACCTACCTACCTTTTCTTCAATGACTCTTTGACAATGAGATTAATGAGTCCTTGATGAGACAATCTACTTGCCACCTTAGTGGGCTTGACCTTGACTTTCCTAGCCATTTTTGTGAGGGCTTTGTGCAAGTAAAATGGTAAATTGATAGGATATCTCCCTGTGAAGTGATTCAAAATTTTAAAGTGGTAGAACATGACTCTGTTGTATCTACCTTCATAGGTGATATAGACAAAGATTGCCTTCAGGAGGGATTTCCACTTAGGTTCCAGATAAGACATTGGTATGTCTTTTTTCCATATAAGATCCTTGTGCAGAGGCTGTAGGTTGGATCTAAATTCAATGTCTGAAGGCACAGTTCATTTGAACCAGCAATCCCCTAGTCTAGGGAGACCCAGCTATGTTTGCCTCATCAACCACAAACTCCTCTTTTCCCACTGTTGCTGCTCTTCTATCATACGAGATAACAAAGGCTTCAGACACCTACTGGTGGAAATTTGCCAGTTTTTCACAATATGCATAGACTCCAGTTTGCTTGAAGAACTAGGCCACCTGAGGGTGAGCCTCAAGGTACCAAACTCCATCCAATTCAGCCCTTAGGGTTGGCCTTGCTTTCGACATTTAGAAATTGCTTACCTGTACCTGTGATTTAGGGAAATCTTCGTGCCTGGGAGACAGAGACTCTATGATTTAGGGTGACCGGGAGTATGACTCAGAGTAAAAAAAATGAGACAGGGTGACTCAGAGTTCTGATTGCATAGCTCAACTACTAACCAAATCTAAACAATAGACTACCTGAATACAAGCTGAGAATTTCAATTTTAGGTGATTATAAAATCAAATTGAGATAGTATAAAATTCAAACTACCTGATGACTCAACTTGGCCTGATTTGTATGACAATTGGCTCAATAACCATCTGCTGAACTCGAACTCCACTTGGAAATCACCACAAAAACGAGATTATGGCCTCTGAGTATGTGTTTACTTGATGAAATCATGGGCTCAAGACTGTCACAATGAATCTCAAATTTGAATTGGTAATTAATGGAATCAAAACAGAGATTAATCAGGATCATGATGGATCTATATCCTTGTAACTGGATATAATGGGGGGCCATGTGACTAATCATTTCTGTTAGTCGGGAATCTCACATGAGTTTTTGTGTCTCTGCCAATCCTTAATTTTGAAATGACAAATGTAGTTAAAAGGACAACAGGGTATCAATCTTCGGATAGATGCAATAATAACATGCATACCTTACCACTCCCAAGGACTTTCGGTGGTTATGTCTTCATGATTACGCCAGTTGACAGCTAGCTTGTGCAAAAGCACGGGCTTTTCCCGTGGAAACCTTTTCGGTGGTTAACTGGACTTTTTATTTTCCCACTTAACTGCCGAGAATGAAGGCTTTCAATGGTTAATGAGCGTTTTTTAGGCTTGCCTAAACCACCAAAACCTGAGATTCTCTCTTTTGCTTGACAAAACCAAATCAAAAGTTATTTCCAAGTTTATTTACAGAAAATAGACTCTCTAACATACCTAAAGAAATTTAAAAATAATTTTTTTGGACCACAATCTATCACCTAAAATGAAAAATCTCCATCAATTTATTTGAGGATATAACACTGGATCCTATTTGGGATGAACGCTTCCCTGTGAGGTTTCAAGAACCACAGAACCAATGCCTTTCCTGAAAAAAGAAAACATAAAACTATCTGCTAGTGTTTCCATTGGGCATGGAGTTATTCTGTAAAAATAAAGACTAAAAATAAAATTACAATGACCAGGCTTCACAGCCTTAGACAAAATAGAGTTTCAGAAATCACCCGTTGACTAGGCCACTGAACATTTCTTCACCTCCTAGACTTTGCAGAATGAATGTGTTGTTGTGTTGTACTTGAGTTATCCTGAAAGGGCCTGTCCACAAAGAATCAAATTTGTTGTGCTTGCCTTTATCCTACCTGAGGGAGTCCCATTTCAGAACCCAATCACCAACCTGAAAGTTATCAACCTTTGCTTTCCTGTCAAAATTATCCTTGATTCTCTTTTGATGAGCCTCTGATTTGTCCACCAACTGTTCTCGGACCTGCTGCAGTTCTACCAAATCGAGCATTCTTCTTACCATATCATTTGACCCAGTTTTCTCTTCCTGGAAAAATTTAGCCACTGGTAAAACTAATTGAACAGGAAAAATGGCATCAGTCCCATAGACCAATTTGAATGGAGAGGTTCCTATGGATTTTTTGATAGTTACTCTGTCTTCCCACAGAGAAAATTTTAGTTTAGAATCCCAATTCTTCTTGTTCTCCTCTAACATCTTTCTGATGATTCTGATTAAGCTCTTATTGGATGATTCGGCCAGGCCATTACCTTGAGGGTATTAGGGGGTTGAATGTACCAATTGGATGCCCATTGATTCACACATGTCGACCAATTCATCGGCTTTGAAAGCTGTTGCATTATTTGTTACCAGCCTTTTGGGGCAACCGAATCTGCTCAAGATGTTTTCATAAATACATTTCATGACAACCTGATGAGTGGCATTCTTGGTGGGAACTGCCTCTATCCATTTTGTAAAATAATATGTGGCTACTAAGATCCACTTATGTTGACCACTAGACGAAGGATTTATCTCGCCTATAAAATCTAAACCCCACTGCTGAAAAGGGCCATTCACTACTATAGGTCTTAGGGACAGAGATTTTAGCTGTTGTTTTTCTGTGAATCTTTGACATTTATTGCAAGCTTTGACGAAGGCACACACATCTGAGAAAAGAAAAGGCCAATAGTACCTAGACCTTAGAATTTTATGAACTGTGGTTTTCCAGTAATGATGACCTCCACAAACACTTGGATGAAACTGATGTATAACTTCCATTGACTCTTCTTTGTCTAAACATCTGAGTAGTAAACCAGTAGGGTCTTTCCAATATAACAGATTATTGTAAATGTAGAATTTGATGGCTCTAAGCTTAAGGGCTCGGGCTTGAGTCATGCTAAGTTCAGGAGGAACCTCTAGCTTTTGTAAAAAATGAATAATACCTGAATACCATTCAAAATAGAACAAATGCTCCACCACCTATTGATTTTCATGTTGTCCTTCTGCTGCCACCTCCGTCTGCAAACTCATTGAATTTTCCCCTATGAAATTTATGTCCAGCAGCTCATGGTTTTCCTCCATTAAAAGCTTAGCTAGGCCTTGGCCTTTTACCAATTTGGTGGGCTTCACTTCTATGTCGAACTCAATTAAATTTTCGATCCATTTAGCTCTCTTTCCATCAATATCAGGCTGAGTCAAAACATCTTTCATGGAGGGTGAAGGAACATATGCAATGACTTTTGAGTGGAGGATATAAATTCTGAAATCTTTTAAAGATTTTATGAGAGCATAGGCTTGTTTTTCAATAGGATCATACCTTAGTTCAACATCTCTGATTGTTTTGTTGAAGAAGGAAAATGGGTGATCCATATTATCATCATCTTTCTGTAACAAGACTGCTGCCACCGTGTCATAAGAAGCGAAGGAAAAAATATAGAAACTCTTGCTATAATCTGGACTAATTAGAGTCGGGGATTCCATGATAGACTGCTTGATATCATGAAATGAATTCCTTGCATTGTCTGTCCATTTTATCTTAGACCCCTTTTTCAACATACATGTTATGTGTTTTACTAGCTCGACAAAATTTGGAACAAATCTTCTAACAAAATTAATCTTACCGAGCAACGATTGAATATCCTTTTTTGACCTTGGTAAGGACAGTCTCTGAATTGCTTCCACCCGAGCTGGATCAATTTTCACGCCTTCTACTGAAAAAATGTGGCCTAGGAGCTTGCCTTTCCTGAGAGAAAAATGATACCTTTTGGGATTCAATGAAATTCTGAATTGCCTGCACTTCAGAAAAACTCTTTTTAAATGCTTTGGATGCTCTTCATGACTGCTGGAATAAACTGTGATGTCATCAAGATAAATGAGGACAAACTTGTCCTTCTCACCCACGAAAGCTATGTCCATAGCCCTTTGGAAAGTGGCCCTGGCATTCATTAATCTGAATGGCATCTTGGCGTACATGAAGGTACCCCAAGGAGTAGTAAAAGTAGTATTCTCTTAGTCATCAGGATGAACAGAAATCTGGTTGTAGCCAGAAAAACCATCCAAGAAAGACATAATAGTAGCCCCTGAAATTCTTTGCAGCAAATGTTCCATCTTAGGTAGGGGATAGTTATCTTTCTTAGAGTACCTGTTTAGGTTTCTAAAATACAGACATAACCTGACCTCACCATTTTTCTTTCTCACTATTACTAGATTTGCAATCCATTTAGAGTATCTTAAAGGGATTATGATCTTAGCATCAAGAAGCTTTTTGATTTCTCTTTCAATTACAGGAAAAAGAAGAGGATTGATAGGTTTGAGCTTTTGTTTGAAAGGGATGGTGTCCTTTTCAATTGGGATCTTATGTTGAATGATCTCGGGGTCATAATTTTTCATATCACTATATTTCCAAGCGAAAACATCAGAGAATTATTTCAAAATGCTGCAATATTCAGACTTATGATCAGCAGTCAATTCAGAGGATAGATTTACAAATTTAGGTTGTCTTTCGCTTCCTATGTTGTGCTCATGAACAACAGGCTCTTTTTCCTTCTTATCTGGCTTGTAGGGGACATCATTATGATCGAATAGATTTTCAAGAGGTACCAAACCCTGAGGTATATAATTGTTAGGCAGTTGAACAATATCATGCTGACCCAATTTTTGTTTTAGCTTTGGTTTCTTGGATTCCTCTACATTTTGATTTTGCTGGTCGACATGCATATTAGAAAATTCATCTACCACCTGGAGAAATCTATTAAGTTCATCATCATCTTCAAAAACTTTCCAGTATTTAATATTGTTGGGAAAATATGGTCTATATTTGACTTGGATTTCATAATTGAGTCTGGGAGGCATGGGAGGAATAAACAGACTGGTTGAAACAACAAGGGAATCAGCAAGATGATTCATATCTTTGGGTATATAATAAATGTCAAAAATGGAAAAAGAATCTCTGATTTTCCATACCTCATCCCTGTAGGCCTTCAATCTGACATGATTTTCTTGGAAAGTACTATTTACTTGTTGTATGATGAGATCTGCGTCTCCAAACACCTTTAATCCTTTAATTCCCATCTCCTTAGCTCAATTTAATCCCAGTGGAAAAACCTCATACTCTGCTATATTGTTAGTAGTTTTGAAATCAAGCTTAAAAGACAAATGAATAGCCTCCCCCAAAAGGAGAAATCAAGACTACCCCTGCACCTGCTGAATCTTTGGTACTGGCACCATCAAAATACATGGTCCAAAATTGAACACCTTTTTCATCAGTTTTTTGTTCAATGGGCTTTACAAGCTGCAAAGGAGCTGATTGAGAATCATCTATTTGAAGAATACATGAGCCAAAGTCTGTATCTACAGCATAAATAGGATGATTTACAGAATTGTTTGCATCACTGATGATGTAGGCAAGTTGATTTTCTCTGTAGAGTCTCTTTAACTCTCCTCCAAACACCGGGATCGTAGCATATGAAAAATCCTCTGCAAGGTACCCCCCAACCTTTTGCTCCATGGACGTGACAGGAGGAGTCTGAACTTGGGTGGAATATCAGCAACCACGACATCCATTACCATGCTTCTCATTGGCAATTGGGCAAGGTTTATGACAAGGTATTTTATGAGGCCAAGACATCTGACTTTCCTAGAGTCAAAAGAGAAGAGATCATGGTATGGTTTGGTGACGTCAAGCCCAAGTTCGTCCATCACTGCTTTGGGCATAAGATTATGAGATGCTCCTGAATCAAGCAAGAAGTTGTGAAGGATCTTATCATGAACATTTAAGGATATATATAAAGGTGGACAAGAGTCATCTCGATCTTCTACCATAGGTCCTATAGTTACTGTTGGCTTGTCATCCTGTAAGTTTACAAAATCAACAGATGGAGAGGTATTTGGTTCAAGGGACTTCAGGATGGAAGACTTGAAAATATCATTCTTCATGAGTTCGGTCAATGGCATAGGTTTTTTTACTTTCTGAATTTCTGATTCGAAATTAAAAGAATATGATGATTTGTCAGAAGTTTTTACCTCGTTGGAAGGGGCTTTGAGAATGGATTTCTCCTTGGCTAGGGGTTGTGATTTCTTCTGCTGCTATTTTGCAGGAGTGGAGGTTTGTTTCACAGGGGCAGTAGGCTATTTATTAGCAACTTCTTTCTTCTTACCAGTAGCAACAAGCAATGGCTTGGGAGCAACATTTTTAGATCTTAAATTATAACCTTGTTGATCATCTGTCAGGTAGACAACTTCTTCAATACTTGCCTCATGAATCTCCTAATCCATCTTGGCTTCTTCGTAATCTACTTGTATCAAAAAGGAGGTATCATTTTCATCACTAAAACAATTTATATCCTTTGCTTCTTCAACTTCATCATGAGGTATATCATGTTCTTCTTCTAGCATTGCATTTTGGAAGGGGGGTCTGATTCTTTGATCATCAGCTGCATTCTTATCTCTCTGAAGGATCTGGACCTATTGATTATTCCTTCTGTAAGGGAAAGTATTGGGATTTCTAGGGACAAAAGCATTTGGCTCTTTTATCCTTGTTGCCTGCTGACTCTGAATCTTCAACTTTGACATTTCAGATGTCAAGTTGTCCAACATCTTGGCCATCTTTTCCATTTTGGTATTAGAAGAAGAAGGGGGCTCAACAAAAAACTTTTTTCTCTCAACTTTTCCTTTGAGTTTCTGAGATGCTATAATATTTGATTCGACTTCGAGAGCAACATATTGCATTAAAGAAAGTGTGGTTGATCTTCTTTCTCTGAGAATTAAACAAAAATCTGGATCAAAGGCAGAAGAAAATGTGATCTTTGATGATGCGTCACTTGGCTTGATCTCAGCAGTGATGTTGTTGAACATCCTATTAAATCTTTTGATGAAGTCTGAGACTGGCTCCCCACTTTATCTTCTTAGGTTTCCAAATTCAGAAATGTAATATAGGAGGTCTCTTCTTTCCCCCCAATGTTTTAAGAACACCTCATCCAATTGCTCAATACCTATCACTGAATGTGCTGGTAGTTCTTTGAACCACTTCCTGGCTTGGCCATCCAAACTCTGCACAAAAAATCTGGTCCACACATCTTCTTCTAAAATATTAATATTTGCATCATAAGCATAAAAGGCTTCTATATGTTCTTCGACAGTATAATCTCCGGTTCCAGTAAACTTTGGCATATATTTCTGATAATCTCTGGTAGACATGGCATATAAGGGATTGGGAAACACAAGTGGGGCATATCTATTTGCTAAGATTTGTTCCATATTGGTTAAAGGGACAACCATGGCAATCTTAGGGGTTGATGCAGAAGTAGAATTTCCAGAAGATGAAGGTGGAGATGGGATAATTGAGTTTAATAAAAATGGTTGTCTTATTTCACTTTGAGCAAGGTTTTCTGAATTGAGTGGAAAATAAGAGGCCTTGTAAAACTAACCGAGCAATAAGGCTAGGCTTTCTTCTCCCTTAGAGGAAAGATCCTGTATGATATCTTCGAGGACAGACAGATTTGTATGAGTATAGAAAACACCTTCTATAGGCTTTGTGGGTGAAGAGTTGAAAGAAGAAGAAGAAGAGGATTATTTTTGCTGAGGGGATCTTATAATTGCTTCTTTGAGGTTGGATGTGATATCATGCAAAAAAAAAAGTCTGTAACATTAGAGGAAACTGAAGGCTCCTCAAGCTTCAAGCCTTCCGATCCAAATTCAATTTTATGAGAACTATGAGTTTTAGCAGCAGGGGATTCAACTAGAGGTTCTTTAGATATGAAAGAAGAAGTGTTTGTTTGAATACTTGGGTTTGATGTATTTGCAGAACCGAAAGCCTGTATTTGTAAAGATTGTCCCCTACTAATGATCTTCTCAGGGTCTGGAACTGGTGTTGCCAGTGGGCCTTCTTGGTTCGCCCTGGTATGAGCTCTTTTCGGAGCCAATTCATTCCAATGAAGTCACCAGATAGATGGTTACAACCCAAATGATGTCCAGGATTTGTCTATCATCAAAGATGGATCTATGTTGTTTCCCAAGGAAGCTGAGCTTCGATCTCTTCTCCCCGGCAACGCGCCAATTTGTTATCACTCCAGGAAACTCTCCTAGGATGTAAGTCAGAGATGCCTGGTAACTTAATCTTTTTGAAACTATTTTCTCAATAATAGGTGTGGGTTTGGATCAAGATTAATATCTTTAATCTCTAGATTGTATTTCAAGACAGTCAAACTATATTTATGCAACACAAGGCCTTCAAAAGCTATTGTCAGATAGGTTTGTATAACAAATGGATAAGAAAACTAATTAGTCAATCAAAACATACATAAACCATATATATGATGGATCAACAAACTAGCCAAAGATGCTTATGATTCTTGCTTAGCATTCAAAAGTAAGACGACAATTACCATAGGACCATTAAACAGAGACAAAGAACGAATTCAACTCATAAACATGGACAGGAAGGTATGACAATAACAAATGAAAGAAGCTTGCAGGCTTGATATATTTTAGAATATGTCTTTCATACAATAACAATAGGATATAGAACTCAAAATCGAACCTCTAGTTCATCTTTTGTCTTTAGCCTTATAGATTTACAATACAGTTTTGAGATCCTAAAAGGGATTAGATATGCTAAAGATAGAAAGTCAAAATTCAGTTGAAAAAGATAAGTAATGGCCCTCAAAATGGGGTCAAATCCACATTCCATGGTCTTTAGATCTTGTAGAGTCCCTGTGCAGTGCAGAATAGCCTTCCAAGGCTGATTGATGACTCTTCCAAGAGATAAAATTCGAATTTGCTGAGGTGTGCAAAAACCCTGATTTTCTGCCTTCAAAAAAGGTACCAAAAATGATTGAAACACCTCTTCTTTCCCTTATCCATAAAAAATAACTATTGGATCTGACTTGATAATTCAACAAATGTCCATTCGAAGAAGTTTCAAACCATTCCAACTCAAAAAATCCCGATCTGGGCAAAAATTCGGTCATTCTGGAAGTGACAGATTTTCGGTGATTAACTCAGGTAAAAATTAGGCTCTTTAACCACCAAAAGCTCTTCTTTCGGTGGTTAATGAGTGCTTTTTAGGCTCGCCTAAACCATCGAAAGTCAGAGTTTCTTTAGACTTCAAAATTGCAAAAATTGGTTACCTTGATGCTTTGTTGAGTGTTCAAGGTTTCTTTGATGATGCAACTTTTCCTCGTACAGATCTACGGGCTTTAACTGGCTGTGTGGAAGACTGTGATATATCCAACATTGTTGTAGCCAACTCGGCTAGAGTTTCCAAAAATGTTTGATCCTTTGTTGGAGGTTGAGACTCTTTTAACTTTAGCCTCAAAAGTCTAAGCTGCCTATACAACTTCATGTTCTCTCTTATCAACACCCTGTTCATGTCCTTGATTTATCATGATTTTCCTTGAGACTTTGGTTCATGTTATAAAGTTCTTCATTTCTTTCAGTCAAGACTGTATTTTCCTTTTTAATGACTCTTTCTAAGACTTCCATCTCATAGATCTGTTTCAGAAGTTTATTTATTTTTTGAGTCTTGTATGCTTTAGGCTTGCTTGAAGAAGATTTTGCTAATGGTTGACTGTGTTCATATGGAGAAGTTGTTGAGGGTAAGTTGAGATAATATTCTACAACTTGCTCAGCTTGTCCATCACCTTGTGTCTATACTAACTCTTGTTTTGGCTCTGAGTCACTGTAAGGTAAGTTCAAAGGATTGTCACCCATGGTTGAACCCTAATCCTTCTCTCCTTCCTTCTCAAACTGCAACTTCATCTTTGTTCTCTTCTTCTTGGCTGAGGAAGGTTCTACTAGTTGTTTCAAGGGTGAGATTGCTCTTCATTTTCTATGACTTCTCTTAGAAGTAATGGTCTTTTTAGTGGCAGCTTTTTTTCCCTTCTCCTCTTGTTGCTTATCAGTCTGGAATTCATTCTAGAAGAGGAAGTAGTTCCAACCTACTTGCCTTTTCTTCAATGACTCTTTGAAAATGAGAGTAATGAGTCCTTGATGAGACAATCTACTTGCCACCTTAGTGGGCTTGACCTTGACCTACCTAGCCATTTTTGTGAGGGCTTTGTGCAAGTAAAATGGTAAATTGATAGGATATCTCCCTGTGAAGTGATTCAAAAGTTTAAAGTGGCAGAACATGATTCTGTTGTATCTACCTTCACAGGCAATATAGACAAAGATTTCCTTCAGGAGGGATTGCCACTTAGGTTCCAGATAAGACATTAGCATGTCTTTTTTACATATAAGATCCTTATGCAAAGGTTGTAGGTAGGATCTAAATTCAATGTCTGAAGGCACAGTTGATTTGAACCAACAATCCCCTGTTCTAGGGAGACCCGTGTGTTGGCAAATGTTTAACAGGTAGTGTATGCTTGTCATTGATGGCAAGTACAATAGTGACGATGGCATGAGTATAGGAAGAATCTAACAGACGGGCATCAAAAGTAGGTTGGGAAGATGCTGCAGAGAAAGCTTGATAAGATCAGAAGAGATAGTGCAGAGGATGGTTGGCATGCTTTATAGGCAGTATGCACTTGTCATTGATGGCAGGATCAGAGTGTGCATCGATGGAAAAACAGGAACAAAGTAAGCTCAGGAGGTATTAGCGCAGAGTCGAATGCAGTGCGTAGATGCGCACTAGGGATGAGGTTAACTCATGAATAAAGCTCAAGGGAGATAACGTACTTAGGATCACAGGCAGATCACAGGTTGAGGCCTTTGACACTTAGAAATTCTTCCAAATAAGGAGGATGTGTAAGCTCAGAGGAGAAGCGTCAGTGATTGTTGGATCCCATCCCAAATTCTCGATGACCGTCAGATCTCAATGTAGACAAGAGGAGAGCGCAGATATGGAGAATAGATCTCGAGCGTTAGATCTGAGCGCAGGGTTCGACCACCGTTGGATCGAGGAGAACCTGCATGCTCTTTAAAGTGCAAGGAGTAGAGGGCTCACAAAATCCCGAAAGAAGGAGGACCGTCCATCTTCAGGCAGGACACGTGAACACAAATCAACATTTCGCTGACTGGAGAGTCAAAGGAACGGGGTTCCCTAACCTCTCAAAATTGCGAAATGCGAAATCGTGACTTAACCATAGCCATCAGATCAAGATGTGATCTGCACCATTTATCCAACTCCATATCGGAGTTTCGCAAATCGAGAGTTGGAGATGTCAAGTAATATCAATCAAAAGAATCCCGAAATCGCGATATGCAAAATCACGACGTAATATGAGCCGTCATATCAAGGTTTGATCTGAACCGTTGATCTCAGTCCATTTCGGAGTTTCGCGGATCGAGAGTTGAAGATGTCAAAGAATAATAACCACAGGAATCCCGAAATCGCGATATGCGATATTGTGATTTAATCGTAGACGTCAGATCAAGATGTGATCTGGATCATCGATCCAACTCACGTCAGCAAACCACGTCAGCTAGGAACATGTGGCACAACCAAGTAATGACAAGTGTCAGACTGATTCAACATTTCAAGCACATGTAAGTCACGAATCAGGGTGACACGTGGCAGGTATTCGACACGTGTGACGTCAGCAGGTTTACACCACTTTAGAGTTTCAGAAATCGGGAGATAGAGATGTCAAGAAACTCTCAGCATCAGGAGTCCCGAAATGCCGAATTTTGAAACGACGAAATCCCATCAACCGTCCATCTCTGAGGGTTATGTGGACCATTGATCCAACTCCCTTTCGAAGTTTCATGAATCGCGAGTTGGAATCATCAAGAAAATTCATCACAGGAAGGTCGAAATCACGATATGTGAAATCGCGAAATGATCTGATTAGTTAGATCAAGTGTTGACCAAGACCGTTGAACCCATGCCATTTCGAGGTATCAGGGTTCGTGACTTGGAGAGTCGAGATGTCTCATCTCCAGACTCACGAAATACGAACTCGTGAAAGTTCCTTATGCATAAGGCTGTGGTCACAACCCTTGGTCACATAAGAAAGAGATGGAGGAAAGAGCTAGAGCAACCAAGCTTCGTTTCGGGGATCACGACTGGGAATGTCGAGCTGCATGGTCACACAATTGCTAAATGCCAAAATGTCGAAATGAATGAAAAATCCCATGGAATCAATCCAACGGTGTAGGTGAATTAGAACAAGATCGGGGGGCTACTGTAGCACGTCGCAGTGTAACTGCTAGAAATCATTGATGGTCTCTGCTAGAGAATTCGAAGAGACCTTTGTGTGATCACCAGAGGAGATTAAGAGTCTCCAAGCTTCGTCTAGTGAAGAAAGACTATTCTTAGAAGGGATTGATAGATGGATGAGCGTTGAAGCCTGTAGCTGAAACAGAGAGGGTGAGCTCGACCGTAACAGAGAAGATGAAGAGTCTCAACTGCCAAAGAGAAAAAGGAATCTTGGCATAACACCTAGTAATTATAGACACATGGGTTGAACCACCAGAGAAGCTAAAGAGTCACGATGATGATCACACAGAGCACTCGAGTTGTGGAGGAATTTGGCGCGGAGTGAGAATGCATAGGCATTGCACGCATTGCATGCACAAATAGCACATAAGCTATATGTACACGGTACTGAGAGGAGATGCAGTCGCTGTTGTTGAAGGTGATTCTTGCGTAAAGAAGGAGGAGAGTGCAGCAGATGAATGGGAGAGAAGAGGAACTGTGCAGTGAATGGACATGGTGCACAGAGTATAAAACGCAGAAGAACAGACAACACAAGTCATGTGTGCAGAAAGGCAGTGTGGCATACATAGCAACGAGATGCAGCAAAAAAATGATGAGTCTGGTAAGAAATTGTTGAACATTATATCACTGTAATAAGTTTCAGTAGAAAAGATGTATAGTTCAGGGTGGTTGGGAGGTTTTAGGGAGGACTGTTGTCCTCAGAGGTTCAAGTGGGTGCTTGAACACAGGGAGTTGTAGCTTCCATCTGGTTGCTTCCAGAGAAACCAAGGTGGCAAGGTGGTGCAAGGGAGAAATCTTGTTCTCTGTTATACAGGTTGGTGCCTGTATGATTGGAAGTTGGTGCTTCCAACCAGTTGGTGCTGGAAACACTCAGGGAGTTGGTGCTAGAGAAACTAGGGAGTTGGTGCTTCCTTCTAGTGGGTGCTAGAGAAAACAGAGAGTTGGTGATCTTAGCAAGTTGCAGCTTGCAAAAACAAAGGTTGTAGCCTCATTATGAGTTGGTTCTCATATGTATGATAATGTAAAGAATGTAACTATTATTTATCATATAAAGAAAAAGAGGTTTTTACCCTGTATGGGTTTCCTCGGGAAATATCTGTCTCTGTGTTTCTCATATATGTGACTGATGCTGAATGTGCCATCAGTTTATTTCTCTGCATTATTGTGATCATAATTCAGTGCTTCTGCAAAGAGTTTAAAAGAACCATAATTGTTTAAGCACTGTAACAACTGATTCATCCCCCCTCTTAGTTGTCCAACAATTGGTATCAGAGCCGACCCCCTTTTTTATCTAAGGGTAGATCCTGGAGCTTAAACATGACAAGCCATGAAGGGACTTCAGTCACTAGGCGTCCTCTATTTGATGGAACAAATTTTTTCTTTTGGAATGTGAGAATGAGAATATACCTAAAGGCCTTAGGAGCTAATGTCTGGGATGTAGTAGAGATTGGATACATAAATCCTGTTGTGCTAGCTTCCAAAGATGATAAGTTAGAATTTAGCTTTAATGCTAAGGGAATGAACGCTATCTTGAATGGACTTGCAGAAGCTGAGTTTGTGAAGGTGATGCATATTCAAATTGCTAAGGAAATGTGGGACAAACTCATTAATAGTTATGAAGGTAATGAGAAGGTGAAAGATGCCAAGCTTCAAATCTACAGAGTACAGTTTGAAAAGATACAGATGAAATAAGATGAAACCATTGGGAATTATTTTCTGAGAGTTGAAGAACTAGTAAATGCAATGAAAGCACTTGGTGAAAAAATTGAGGAACCCTCTTTAGTTCAGAAAATTTTGAGATCTCTACCAGATAAGTTCAACCCAAAGGTCTCAGCTATAGAAGAACTTAATGATATAAAG
>ML800187.1:84867-117646 GCA_009831015.1 Picea engelmannii
TAAAGGCATAAGGACAATTAATGATGTTGAAATTGAATCCTCCCCTGCAAGTAAAGAAGAAGATTTAGATACAATAAAAGCATGCTCAGTTAGCATTTTCCCCATGGATGAAGTAGGAGAAGAACCATGTCATAAGATGGAAGCAAAAGTCTTGAAGGTTGAGAAGGAAAACACCCAAAGCAAGTTCTTAAATAGCTCCATGACCTTGGATAATATCTTGGATAGTCAGAGATCACCAAATGACAAATCTGGTATTGGATACAACAAGGAAGAAATAAGTCCTCCTAAGAAACCTGATACAGGTCCTCTGACTGTGAAAAAGAAAAGCAGGTATGAGAGTGGTTGTAGCATCTTTTTCTTGTGATTGAATATGGTCATAAAAGCCTTGGATGGTAAGCATCATGAAAGAAAAATGAAAATTGTAGTGATAGAGATCGATGAGAATCAATGGGGAGATCCAAGGGTTGTTTGAAAAGTACGAGCTACAATTACGCAGTATATCAATAGGACAACAACTCTTCAACAACAACATTTTGTTTTACAAAATGATTTACATGACATCCTGTAGATATTAAAAGAGGAAATACCTTGTTAGGGAAAGCTAACCTTTTAGAAACAAAGGAGGAAAATAGTCAGAAGCAAAGAGATAACAGTGACAGGGGGAGTCATCCACTCATGAGAAGAAAAGGTTGATGAAGGAGTCCTAGTAAGAGAGGTGAGAAATTTTGAGTTTTCCACAGAGGATACAGTGGAAGCTGAAGATGAATAGGTCCAAGAATCAGAAAGAGAAGACTCTGGTTTTGATACAAATATTCTGCAGGCCTCAAATGAGAGAGTCCATCCTGTCAGGGGGAGTTTTCATTGTTTGAATATCTAATGCCTCTTAAAATTACTGCAATAGCTCAGGGGGGAGCATGTCTCTTCTTTGACATTTATGTCAAAGGGGGAGAAAAGAATTCGGGTGCCTTAGTTGCCATCAATGCCAAAGGGGGAGATTGTTGGCCAATGTTTAACAGGTAGCATATGCTTGTCATTGATGGCAAGTACAACAGTGAATATGGCATGAGTATATGAAGAATGTAACCGATGGGCATCAGAAGTAGGTTGGGAAGGTGCTGCAGAGAAAGCTCGATAAGATCAGAAGAGATAGTGCAGAGGATGGTTGGCATGCTTTATAGGCAGTATGCGCTTGTCATTGATGGCAGGATCAGAGTGTGCATCAATGGAAAAACAGGAACGAAGTAAGCTCAGGAGGTATTAGCACAGAGTCGAATGCAGTGCGTAGATGCGCACCAGGGATGAGGTTAACTCATGACTAAAGCTCAAGGGAGATAGCGTACTTAGGATCATAGGCAGATCACAGGTCGAGGCCTTTGACACTTAGAAATTCTTCCAAGTAAGGAGGATGCGTAAGCTCGGAGGAGAAACGTCAGTGATTGTTGGATCCCATCCCAAATTACCGATGACCGTCAGATCTCAATGTAGACAAGAGGAGCGTGCAGATATGGAGAATAGATCTCGGGCGTTAGATCTGAGTGTAGGGTCCGACCACCATTGGATCGAGGAGAACCTGCACGCTCTTTAAAGTGCAAGGAGTAGAGGGCTCACAAAATCCCGAAAGAAGGAGGACCATCCATATTCAGGCAAGACACATGGACACAGATCAACATTTCGCTGACTGGAGAGTCAAAGGAACGGGGTTCCCTAACCTCTCGAAATCACGAAATGCGAAATCGCGACTTAACCACAACCATTAGATCAAGATGTGATCTACACCGTTGATCCAACTCCATATCAGAGTTTCACAGATCGAGAGTTGGAGATGTCTAGTAATATCAATCAAAAGAATCCCGAAATTGCGATATGCGAAATTGCGACGTAATCTGAGCCGTCAGATCAAGGTTTGATCTGGACCGTTGATCTCAGTCCATTTCGGAGTTTCGTGGATCGAGAGTTGAATATGTCAAAGAATAATAACCATAGGAATCCTGAAATCGCGACATGTGATATTGCGATTTAATCACAGCCGTCAGATCAAGATGTGATCTGGACCGTCGATCCAACTCACGTCAGCAAACCACGTCAGCTAGGAACACGTGGCACAACCAGGTAATGACAAGTGTAAGAATGATTCAACATTTCAAGCACATGTAAGTCACAAATCAGGGTGACACGTGGCAGGTATTCGACACGTGTGATGTCAGCAGGTTTACACCACTTTGGAGTTTCGGAAATCGAGAGATAGAGATGTCAAGAAACTCTCAGCATCAGAAGTCCCAAAATGCCGAATTGCGAAACGCAGAAATCCCATCAACCGTCCATCTCTGGGGGTTATGTGGACCATTGATCTGACTCCCTTTCGAAGTTTCATGGATCGGGAGTTGGAAGCATCAAGAACATTCATCAAAGGAATGTCGAAATCACGATATGTGAAATCGCAAAATGATCTGAGCCATCAGATCAAGTGTTGATCAGGACTGTTGATCCCACGCCATTTCGGGGTATCGGGGATCGTGAATTGGAGAGTCAAGATGTCTCATCTCCAGACTCATGAAATGAGAAATCGCGAAAGCGCCTTATGCATAAGGCTGTGGTCACAACCCTTGGTCACATCAACGAGAGATGGAGGAAAGAGCTAGAGACACCAAGCTCTGTTTCAGGGATCGCAACTGGGAATGTCGAGCTACATGGTAACACGATTGTCGAATACCAAAATGCCGAAATGAATGCAAAATCCCATGGAATCGATCCAACGGTGCAGGTGAATTAGAACAAGATCGGGGGGCTACTGTAGCACGTTGCAGTATAACTGCTAGAAATCATTGATGGTCTCTGCTAAAGAATTCGAAGAGACCTCTGTGTGATCGCCAGAGGAGATGAAGAGTCTCCAAGATTTGTCCAGTGAAGAAAGACTATTCTTAGAAGGGATTGACAGATGGATGATTGTTGAAGCCTGTAGCTGAAACAGAGAGGGTGAGCTCGACTGTAACAGAGAAGACGAAGAGTCTCAACTGCCAGAGAGAAAAAGGAATCTCGGCATAACACCTAGTAACTATAGACACATGGGTTGAACCACCAGAGAAGCTGAAGAGTCACGATGATGATCAGACAGAGCACTCGAGTTGTGGAGGAAGTTGGCGCGGAGTGAGCATGCAGAGGCATTGCGCACATTGCATGCACAAATAGCACAAAAGCTATATGTACACGGTACTGAGAGGAGATGCAGTTGCTGTTGTTGAAGGTGATTCATGCATAGAGAAGGAGGAGAGTGCAGCAGTTGAATGGGAGAGAAGAGGAACTGTGTAGTGAATGGACATGGTGCACAGAGGATAAAACGCAGAAGAACAGACAACGCAAGTCATGAGTGCAGAAAGGCAGTGTGGCAGACAGAGAAACAAGATGCAGCAGAATAGTGATGAGTTTCGTAATAAATTGTTGAACATTATATCACTGTAATAAGTTTCAGTAGAAAAGATGTATAGTTTAGGGTGGTTGGGAGGTGCTAGGGAGGACTGTTGTCCTCAAAGGTTCAAGTGGATGCTTGAACACAGGGAGTTGTAGCTTCCATCTGGTTGTTGCCAGAGAAACCAGGGTGGCAGGGTGGTGCAAGGGAGAACTCTTGTTCTCTGTTATATAGGTTGGTGCCTATATGATTGGAAGTTGGTGCTTCCAACCATTTGGTGCTGGAAACACTCAGGGAGTTGGTGCTTCCTTCTAGTTGGTGCTAGAGAAACCAGGGAGTTGGTGCTTCCTTCTAGTGTGTGTTAGAGAAAACAGAGAGTTGGTGCTCTTAACAAGTTGCAGCTTGCAAAAACAGAGGTTGTAGCCTCATTATGAGTTGGTGCTCATATGTATGATAATGTAAAGAATGTAACTATTACTTATCATATAAA
The DNA here is from genome assembly GCA_009831015.1 of Picea engelmannii. Lineage (NCBI taxonomy): Eukaryota > Viridiplantae > Streptophyta > Pinopsida > Pinales > Pinaceae > Picea > Picea engelmannii. Next base: position 88,761 of record ML800187.1, read on the forward strand.
GAAAAAGAGGTTTTTACCTTGTATGGGTTTCCTCGGGAAATATTTGTCTCTGTGTTTCTCATATATGTGACTGATGCTGAATGTGCCATTAGTTTATTTCTCTGCATTATTGTGATCATCATTCAGTGCTTCTGCAAAGAGTTTAAGAGAACCATAATTGTTTAAGCACGGTAACAATTGATTCACCCCCCCTCTTAGTTGTCCAACACCGTGAACTCAACTATGGATGCCTGATCAACCACAAACTCCTCTTTTCCACTATTGTTGCTCTTCCATCATATGAGATAGCAAAGGCTTCAGACACCTGTTGGTGGAAATATGCCAGTTTTTCACAATATGCATAGACTCCAGTTTACTTGAAGAACTTGGCCACCTCAGGGTGGGCCTCAAGGTACCAAACTCCATCCAATTCATCCCTTAGGGCTGGCCCTTCTTTCGACATTTAGTAATTGCTGACTTGTACCTATGATTTAGGGAAATCTTCGTGCCATGGAGACAAAGACTCTATGATTTAGGGTGACCGAGAGTATGACTCAGAGTAAAACAATTGAGACAGGGTGACTCAGAGTTTTGATTGCATAGCTCAACTACTAAACGAATCTAAACAACAGACTGCCTGAATACAAGCCGACAATTTTGATTTTAGGTGATGATAAAATCAAATTGATATAGTATGAAATTCAAACTACCTGATGACTTGACTTGGCTTGATTTGTATGACAATTGGCTCGATAACCATCTGCTGAACTCGAACTCCACTTGGCAATCACCACAAAAACAAGATTATGGCGTCTGAGTATGTGTTTACTTGATGAAATCACGGCTCAAGACTGTCACAATGACTCTCGAATTTGAATTGGTAATTAATGGAATCAAAACAGAGATTAATCAGGATCATGATGGATCTATATCCTTGTAACTGGAGATAATGGGGGGCCATGTGACTAATCATTTCTGTTAGTCGGGAATCTAACATGAGTTTCTATGTCTCTGCTGATCCTTAATTTTGAAATGAAAAATGTAGTTAAAAGGTGACGCAATCTGCCCCTCACCGAGCAAGCTGCTCCCACCAGGACCTTCTTGACACACGGGCCCGAAGAGTCTAAGTACTCTTCCACCCCTCTCGGGAGTGCTCTCCACCCACATCTCTCCTTCTCGGCGATCTCCCTATTAGAAAAATCGGGGAATCGCTCTTCGGGAGTTCCCGGTTCACGCGAGTATGATTCACATGTAGCTCCAAACCCCGAACCCCGATGGTCAAAGGGTCAACGTTATCCACTTGTCGGGGATTTCCCTATCGGGAAATCAGCGGCTGAAATTTCGTGGTTCACTTACACTATGAATCCCCGAACCCCGAACTCCGATGTGCTTCCACCTGTACCCCACTAACAATCGTGGTCCCACCTGCCACGTCACTTCGGGATTTCACGGATCGCGAATCCGCGATGCAAATTTCCTTTGCTGTTGAAAACTCCGAACTCCGATGTCCTGATCTCCGGGATCTGATGCCACGTGTCCCTCTAATGACCGACGGCTTCGATCGATTCGGGAAACCGCAACTCGTGATTTCTCGAAGTGTAGAACTCTCGCCTTACCAATCCCCGAATGCCGAAACCCCGAAGTTCGAGGGACTTTGATTCTCCACGCCCGCGCTTACGGTTTAACTCCCACGTGACTTTCCCTTGATCTGACGATCCTCGGGATCTCGCGACTTTCACGGGGATTTCCAACCGTTGATTCTCTTCCTCTGGAGAATCCTCCGCTTCACCACCTTCGCTCCGTGTGGATTCCCTTGGATCTTCTCCCACCGGGATACAAAACGCTATCCTTCCTGAGCTTTTGTAACTCTGATTCCTTTGGAGCTTTCTCGATGGAACTCCAACAGTCCTCGAACTATTGAATCCTTCAATCCCGTGCGCTCACCTGCAACAGAGATCTCTGCCTTCCGTGCCCAGACTCACCTCTGAGAACCCAAATCCAACCTGCACTCCACCTGCACGGTTAGGATAATCCCAATACACCTTGAGTACTCGAGAACAAAGGTTTAACTCCAGAGCCTCCTCAACGCACTCTATGCGGAGGAATTCAACTGCACTCTATGCAGGAATCTCCCGGCTCTAACAGAGAAACAATTGAAACTCATACACTCATTTCCTCAGGTTTCGAACCTGATATGCAATCACATATGCGGCATATAAAAGATAAGCATAAAAAGAAGCAAACATGCACAAGCATADTATCAAMAACAYACADAGATCAAACGCATCCATGGMATTGAATCAAARCTCTTTCTATTAATTCAATAAMTGTACATKGAGGTTCTCCACAAGCTCTCTRCTCTGCTCTCTCTTGCTCCTTRTCTCTTGTCTGAATTGAATCCAATGTACAAAGGAGGGTGTCTATTATTYCRTTTTCCCTCTCGAACCTAAAAACTGTCTAATCTACAGTTAATTCCTATCTAACATCATTAAGACTATTAAATGCCTTCCTATCTATAATACAATACAAGTGCGCTCGGCTTTGAATGCCTTCCTTCAAACGACGGCGCAACGATATTTTCTAAGTACTTCCAAAATTTTATGTGCTGGCGCTGTCCAGCTGTATTCTCTCTCTCCATGCGCTGGCTCGCTTGATTAAGTGTGCGATGCTCCTGCATCATACTCCTCGGCTCAAAAATATTCATGGGCTCCTGTCCATGAGTTGTTGCACGGTGTGTCCATGCTTCTGTATTATTGCCTTTGTTTCCCAGCTGGCATCCTCCAATGGGTGGTTCTTCCATTTCACCAGGTATTCAAAATACTGTTTCTTTCTGGTCTTCTTACCTGCTCTATTATCCAGTATGCACTCCATCTCAGGCTTCTGTGCAACTGGTAACTGCTTCTGCCACTCTACCACTGGTTCCTCAGTTCCAGTGCCTGCTTCTTCAGCCCTGTAGGGGTATAAATCTGAAATGTTGAAAATCGGAGATATCCCGATGCCTTCCGGCAACTCAAGCTCATATGCATTTTCGCCAAATTTCCTCAGAATTTTGCATGGCCCAATTTTCTTCATCTTGAGCTTGTTATACGTTCCCCTTGGGAACCTTTCCTTCCTCAAATGCGCTATAACCATGTCTCCAACTTCAAACTGAAGCCACCTCTTCCTTTGATCGGCTCTGCGTTTGTATTCCTGATTCGATTTTTGCAATCGCTGCTTCACCTGCGTGTGAAGTTCTTGCATTGCTTCAGCGAATTCCTCATCTCTCGCGTTGCTAGTTTCAGCATGTTCTGGCTCCCTGAGCTCAGACACTCCTCTTGGCTGTGTCCCATATAAAATTTGAAACGGACTCTTACCTGTACTCCGATTCACAGAATCGTTGTACGCAAATTCTGCCTATGGTAAGATCTGATCCCAACTGGTGTGATGCTCCACCACTAGGCTCCTCAACAGATCTCCCAAGCTTCTGTTGACCACTTCTGTCTGCCCATCTGTCTGCGGATGGTATGCTGAGCTGAATGCCAGATCAGTCCCCATCTTTTTCCATAGCGTCCTCCAAAAATGACCTATGAACTTCGTGTCCCGATCCGAGACTATGCTTCTCGGTAATCCATGCAATATTATAATCTCTTTGAAAAATAAACTAGCGACGTGGGTTGCATCGTTGGTCTTACGGCACGGGATGAAATGTGCCATCTTCGAGAATCTGTCCACCACTACAAAAATGGAATCAACTCCACGCTGTGTTCTCGGCAAACCCAATACAAAATCCATACTAATGGCTTCCCATGGCCTCTCGGGTATGGGCAATGGCTGATATAACCCAACATTCTGCTTTCAGCCCTTTGCATGTTGACATATCCTGCACCTGTCAACAAATCTCTTCACATCTGCATGCATGCCTGGCCAAAAATATGACTCGCTCAGCTTGGCGAAAGTTTTGTCATGCCTGAAATGACCTGCTAGTCCACCGCTGTGCTTTTCTCGTACCAAATTCTCTCTCATAGAGAAATCTGGAATGCACAGCTGATTGCCCTTGAATAGCAATCCATCCTGTATCAAGAAATCTATCCATGTGCTCCTATCTATGAGCACCGGATTCTCAGCTTCTTCATAAGCTTCCCCAAAATCAGCATCACCTGCATACATATCCTTCAGGTTTTCAAAACCCAAAGTCTTGACCCTGAATTCCTGCAGCAATAGAAATTTTCGACTCAAGGCGTCAACTACCTTGTTTGCAGTCCCTGAAATGTGCTTTATGACAAAGGTGAAATTCTGCATGTATTCCACCCACTTTGCATGCTTTTGGTTCAGCTTCTCCTGCTGACTCACGAATTGCAGTGCATGATTATCACTGTACAGCACAAATTCTTTGGGCAAGAGATAATGCCTCCACTTCTTCAATGCCTGGATGATGGCATAGAATTCTTTGTCGTACGTGGAGTACTTCAACTTCGCATCATCCAACTTCTCGCTGTAATATGCCACAGGTCTGTCATCCTGACTTTGAACTCCCCCAACAACATATCCACTAGCGTCACATTTCACCTGGAAGGTCTTCTGAAAATCTGGCAACACTAATACTGGCTGCTCCGTTATCCTCCGCTTCAATAGATTGAAGCTCCTTTCAGCCTCCGCTGTCCACTGAAAAATTTTATGCCGCTTTTTCACAGTGTCCATCATGGCGACACTGATTCCACTAAAATTTTGAATGAATTTTTTGTAGAAGCTTGCCAAACCGTGGAATCTCCTTACCTCAAAAACATTTCTCGGCGATGGCCAATTCCTGATCACCTCAACCTTCTCAGGATCCATCTTCAATTCATTACAAACCCCAGATATATGAGTTCTGTCTGCATGAACGAGCATTTCTTCAAATTGATCAGCAGTTTTTCCTGCTGTAACCTTCTCATCACAATGGCCAAATGCCTCAAGTGTTCAGCCTTTGTCTTGCTGAAGATCAATATGTCATCCAAGTATACGACCACAAATTTGCCAATGAATTCCCGCAGGACTTCATTCATCAGCCTCATAAATGTGCTTGGCGCGTTTGTCAATCCAAACGGCATGACCAACCATTCGTACAAACCCTCGTTTGTTTTGAATGTTGTTTTCCACTCATCTCCCTCTCTCATCCGGATCTGATGATATCCGCTCTTGAGATCTATCTTTGAAAAATAATTTGCCTCGCTCAGGCAATCCATCAAGTCGTCCATCCTCAGCAGTGGAAACCTGTACCTGATGGTAATTTTATTTATCGCCCTGGAGTCTGTACACATCCTCCAGCCTCCATCCTTCTTTGGACTCAGTATTGTCGGAACAACACAAGGACTCAGACTCTCTCTCACTAGTCCCTTGTCCTGCAGATCCTGTACCTGCCTTTTGACTTCCGCGTTCTCCTGAGGTGTCAACCTGTATGCTGCCTTGTTTGGCAAACTTTCTCCGGGTATGAGGTCAATGTGGTGACTCACACTCCTCATTGGTGGCAACGAACGAGGTAGTTCATCCACGATGATATCAACGAACTCTCCAAGCAGTTCCTGGATCTCCTCTGGAAAGTCGTCCACTCTTGTGCTTGTCAGGACAATTCTCGGCCTCCTGACAACAAAGAACTGTGGATCTTCATCCTTCTCCAACTCTGTGAGAAGCTCCTTCCCACTCATGAGAAGTATCGTACTGCTCACTTCCGGCTTCACTTCCTTATCCTTCCCCGGAAGCAGTGTATGTGTTTTTCCATCCTTCTCCAAGGTGTATGTGTTCATTCTCCCATCATGAACCACATGTCTATCATACTGCCATGGTCTCCCCAACAAAACATGACAGACATCCATGGGAATGACATCACACAAGATTTCATCTCTATATTCACCCATTTTAAAATTTACCAAACATTGTTTTGTAACACATACCTGGTGTCCTTTCTGCAACCATGTCACTTTGTATGGACTCGGGTGCTTGCTCATTTTCAACTCCAGCTTCTCCACCATCTCGGTCGAAACGAGATTATCGGTGCTCCCACTATCCACTATGACCTTGCATTTCCATCCCTTGGTCTTGCAAGTCGTCCGAAACAGTCTACATCTCTGAGCTGTATCCTCCACCTCTTTCTCGGGTTTCAAGAGAACTTTATGCACTGTTAGTGACTTCCCACTTCCAGCGTCTTCATCTTCAACATCACGCCTCTGCGCCTCAGTGACGTGAGTGTTTCCTCTGTCCATCTTCCTTTCCGGGCAATCAACGGCTTTATGTCCGTCTTTCCCACATGTAAAACATGTTATGACTCCTCCATGGCCTCTTCCTCTACCCTGGGTACGAGGAAAAGTGTTGGCGTCAGCATATCCTCCTTGCTGATCTGGTTGTTGTCTCCTTGGCTCAAAATTTTGCTGCCTCTGTTGTGAGGTTCCACCTCTTTCATCTTTCCCTTGAGGCTTTTTCCAATCCTCCTTGGGCTTTTGAGTTCTCTCCTGGGCAACAACTTTACCTCGTGGCTGGCTTCTGCCTCGCCCTCGCTGTCCCTACTTGCGGCTCAGCTTTTCTTCGGCTCTTAGAGCCATCTGGTACGCATCCTCAACTATGCGGATGGTGACCATGCTCAATTCATCCTGAATGTCATATCTAAGACCATTCAGGTATCTTGCCACCTTTTCGTCATCACTCTCCCGATGACCAGCTTGAATGTTGAGTCTATAGAAATCTTCGGTGTACTCTTTCACCGTCATCAACTTCTGCCTCAGGTTCTGCATGTGCCTGAACAAAGTGATCTGGTAGTTCCTCGGAATGAACTTCACCTTCATATTGGCGATCATCCGATCCCAGCTTTTGATCTTTTGTTTGCCTTTGGAACGCCTGTCCGCCTGCAGCTCGTCCCACCATAAGGCTGCATGTCCCTTCAACTTGGTGACAGCATGTCTCACCTTCTTGTCCTCTTCGATATCCTCATAATCAAAGTAGGTGTCGAGTGCTCGGATCCAATCCAGCAACTCTTCTGCATCCAGGCTTCCCTCGTAAGCTGGAATGTCCATCTTCACCTTTGCACTCATCCTGGCGATAGCCTTGATTAATCGCTCATTTGCTGCATCTTCCACTGTAACTCCACCTTGCGGCACAACATCAGCTTCACCTTCGGAGTCACTCAGATCTCCTGTATCTACTGTGCGCCTCTGCGCTGCTTCCATATCTTCTATTCTAGCACGAAGATTTCGTATTTCTCTTTCCATTTCTATATTCTGTCCATGACTGCTTCGTTCCCTGGACACTTCCCTCTCCCCCTCTGGATCGGGTGATTGCCTACCTCTTCTCGGCGACATTATTTCTTCTCTTCCTCTCTGCTACCGAAAACAGAGGAATCTTAGCTCTGATACCACCTGACGCAATCTGCCCCTCACCGAGCAAGCTGCTCCCACCAGGACCTTCTTGACACACGGGCCCGAAGAGTCTAAGTACTCTTCCACCCCTCTCGGGAGTGCTCTCCAACCACAGCTCTCCTTCTCGACGATCTCCCTATCGGAAAAATCGGGGAATCGCTCTTCGGGAGTTCCCGGTTCACGCGTGTATGATTCACATGTAGCTCCAAACCCCGAACCCCGATGGTCAAAGGGTCAACGTTCTCCACTTGTCGGGGATTTCCCTATCGGGAAATCGGCGGCTGAAATGTCGTGGTTCACTTACACTATGAATCCCCAAACCCCGAACTCCGATGTGCTTCCACCTGTACCCCACTAAAAATCGTGGTCCCACCTGCCACGTCACTTCGGGATTTCACGGATCGCGAATCCGCGATGAAAATTTCCTTTGCTGTTGAAAACTTCAAACTTCGATGTCCTGATCTCCGGGATCTGATGCCACGTGTCCCTCTAATGACCGACGGCTCCAATCGATTCGGGAAACCGCAACTCGTGATTTCTCAAAGTGTAGAACTCTCACCTTACCAATCCCCGAATGCCGAAACCCCGAAGTTCGAGGGACTTTGATTCTCCACGCCCGCGCTTACGGTTTAACTCCCGCGTGACTTTCCCTTGATCTGACGATCCTCGGGATCTCGCGACTTTCACGGGGATTTCCAACCGTCGATTCTCTTCCTCTGGAGAATCCTCCGCTTCACCACCTTCGCTCCGTGTGGATTCCCTTGGATCTGCTCCCACCGGGATACAAAACGCTATCCTTCCTGAGCTTTTGTAACTCTGATTCCTTTGGAGCTTTCTCGACGGAACTCCAACAGTCCTCGAACTGTTGAATCCTTCAATCTCGTGCGCTCGCCTGCAACAGAGATCTCTGCCTTCCGTGCCCAGACTCACCTCTGAGAACCCAAATCCAACCTGCACTCCACCTGCACGGTTCAGATAATCCCAATACACCCTGAGTACTCGAGAACAAACGTTTAACTCCAGAGTCTCCTCAACGCACTCTATGCGGAGGAATTCAACTGCACTCTATGCAGGAATCTCCCGGCTCTAACAGAGAAACAATTGAAACTCATACACTCATTTCCTCAGGTTTCGAACCTGATATGCAATCACATATGCGACATATAAAAGATAAGCATAAAAAGAAGCAAACATGCACAAGCATAATATCAACAACACACAGAGATCAAACGCATCCATGGCATTGAATCAAAGCTCTTTCTATTAATTTAATAACTGTACATGGAGGTTCTCCACAAGCTCTCTGCTCTGCTCTCTCTTGCTCCTTGTCTCTTGTCTGAATTGAATCCAATGTACAAAGGAGGGTGTCTATTATTCCGTTTTCCCTCTCGAACCTAAAAACTGTCTAATCTACAGTTAATTCCTATCTAACATCATTAAGACTATTAAATGCCTTCCTATCTATAATACAATACAAGTGCTCTCGGCTTTGAATGCCTTCCTTCAAACGACGGCGCAACGATCTTTTCTAAGTACTTCCAAAATTTTATGTGCTGGCGCTGTCCAGCTGTATTCTCTCTCTCCATGCGCTGGTTCGCTTGATTAAGTGTGCGATGCTCCTGCATCAAAAGGACAAAAGGGTATCAATCTTTGGATAGATGCAATAATAACATGCATACCTTACCACCTCCAAGGATTTTCGGCAGTTATGTCTTCATGATTACACCAGTTGACAGCTAGCTCATGCGAAAGCACGTGCTTTTCCCATGGAAACCTTTTCGGTGGTTAACTGGACTTTTTCTTTTCCCCCTTAACTGCTGAGAATGAAGGCTTTCAATGGTTAATGAGCGCTTTTCAGGCTCGCCTAAACCACCGAAACCTGAGATTATCTCTTTTGCTTGACAAAACCAAATCAAAAGTTCTTTCCAATTTTATTTACAGAAAATAGACTCTCTAACATACCTAAAGAAATTTAAAAGTAAATTTTTTGGAACACAATCTATCACCTAAAAAGAAAAATCTCCATCAATTTATTTGAGGAGATAACAAGATGCATGCCTAGTCATAAAGAAAGGCTATTTTTGGAAGAGAAGCATGCAATAAGAAAAAGACAGATGGAAGGAAAAACAACACACGTGCATGCATGAAAGACCTAACGACGCAAGGGTTAGTGTTTTTGTAATGTATTGTAATGGTTGGTGAGCTAAGGGTACAAGTAAGTAGTACTTAGGATAAAGAGGGGGTCGGTGAGATATACGAAAAGAGGGACCGAGAGAAAGAGTATTTTAAGAACTGTATGAATCATTAAGCTGTTAGATCGCAGCCTGAGGAGCCTGGTGCAATCTAGTCATCCTCGTAGGGATCGAGGAGCCTGTTGGGAGAAGCAAGATCCAAGAATGTAAACATGTGCGACGTGATATATTTCTAAACCATAATAAGAAGCTGAGAGCCAGATCTTTGTGGATGTAGCCTAGGAGGGGGTGAACCACGGTAACATTCTGTTATGGGATTGAATGAATGTGTCGTTGTGTCTAGTTAGTTGATGAATGTTGAATGAATGAAGTGATTAAGTAGATCTGGTATTTTACATGAATGCATAGAATAAATATTATAACAAGATATTACATGGAATGAATGAAGGTTACATCATACAAGTGCAAATCTCGCTCAATCTTAGGTTGCAAACACCCGAGTCTTGCAACCACCCATAGAGCTATCTCGGGTGAGACTGCGCAATGCACTCCGTGTACTACGTATCCTTCTGGGTTACTAGAGGGGCTGATAGTCTTTAAGGAAGTTTTTTGGGAAGCTTCTTAGTTTTGAACTAGGGTCAATCTGTAATAGTCAAATGAGAATCTGAATACCCATAAGAATACCTCAAGACCAATAGAAGAGTAGACCGAGATAAAGAAACCAACATAAATACATCACACATACTTAAAGGATTGAGCACAAGTGGTAGAGTGCATCAGAGTAAGGTTCTATCCCCCAACAAACTTTCAATTAGTAATAAGGTACAAGGGGATTGAGGATCCCCAAGAACACATTTGGTTTTATGAGTGGCATTGGACAACTAAGAAAATTCCTCAAGTGCAATGGGTCCATAAGTTTTATGATCCATATTATTATAGGAATGATATGAAGGAAAGGATATAAAAAATAGTTACAAAGAGATATGGAAAGGCACACAATAATACAATAAATATCATATTCTATTAATGTCCGTCTAAATGCAAAACACTGTAAAATGAAAAAACACACAAGCTAGCTAGAATGGTGGTAGCTTATCTCTGAGAAGAGATGTGTTAGATACACTCATTCACAAGAAGATGGTTACAATGAGTTTCCAAAGGAATTTTTAACATAAAGCATAAATGAGAAAACCCTAAACATCCAAAAACCTAACCCTAGGAGATGAAGTGCCAAAAGTCATGTGGGCCCCGATGGGGTAGGTTGGTACATCAACTTTCGGGGATTGTAACTTTTGCATACGATTTCCATTTTAGGCACACGACAGCTCGTTAGAAAGAAATATCTGAGGACTACGCATGTTTCCATCACACTATGGATAAATCCAATAATGTGACTGTTGCAGGACCAAACAACATTGTTTAGGGCCTCAAAATGACCTTGGAAGTTTAGGACCCGAAAACTAGGAAAAAAACTACCAAAATGAAAATTGGTCTTTGAGCTAGTGGAATAGGTGGGTGGCCACCGGTATCCACCTGGATCATTCCTCCCCACTTAGGCAGTGATGGTATCCATTGCTTCAAGTTCTTGCATAAAATGAGGAAACTTCTGTTGAACCTGACTGATGGTGAGCCACTTGCCCCAATGAAGAAACTTCCCTTCTTTGACGACTGGATAGAGTTTGATAGTTTGTTGTCGGGTGTCCTTTGTCTTTGTTTCCATGATCTTATCAACTGCTTCCTGTTTGATGCAGGAATGATTGAGTTCTGTATGGGCCAACTGCTTGGTTGCATCTGAAGTGTCCAGGAGAGGTGAAAAATATGGTCGAAGTAGTTCCACATTAAATACCGAGTGAAAGCCAAGGAAAGGAGTAATACTTAATTCAAAATAATTCTCACCCACAACCCTGGTGATGGTGTAATTATCGTATCTAAGTGGGAAAAAATTATGATGGGGTGTTGTGAGGCACTCTTTTTGCAAATACAACCAGACGTTATCTCCCACCTGAAATTTGTTTGGTACCCGATGTTGATCGTGGCGCTGCTTGTACTTGGAATTGTATTTTTTCACGATATCATGAACTTGTTGTTGGATGTGTTGGATATGCTCAACAAATTTGGTTGTAGGCTCATCATCTGTCTGAGCATGGGAGGACTCTTCCTGTGCAACTGCAAAGGGAAGAGCTACGTCAATGGGGTCCAATGGTTGGAACCCCACGCACACCTAAAAAGGGTTGTGGCCAATAGAGATATAGACGACTTTGTTGTCACTATGTTGAATATAAGGAAGGATTTCATCCCATGTGCATGGATGTTTGTAATTATACATTCGTAGGATATGGACAATCATCCTGTTGACTACCTCTGTTTTTCCATCACTCTGTGGGTGGAAGGAACTCAATTTGGTCACCTTGGTGTCCATCATGGACCATAGGCGAGACTAAAAGGTGCTCATGAACCTACTATCTCAATCGAAGATAATAGTTTTTGGTAGCCCAAAATGAACCCAAACATGTGTGAAGAAGAGCTTGGTGGTGGCCTCAGCTGTGATGCTATTCTTTCAAGGTGCCAAAATTTCCATCTTAGAGAATCGATCAACAACCATGAAGACACGGTCATTCCCATGCTTGTTTGAAGGAAAACTGGACATGCAGTCAATGGTGATGGACTCCCAATGACTATCCAAAGTAGGAAGAGGGGTGTATATCCCTTGTTTCTTGATGGGCGTTCTTGGAAATGGCGTAGGCGGTGACGGATCTGATGTACTTGCGAACATCTTGTCGAAGCTTTGACCAATAAAAATGCTTTTGCAGTACTGACACTGTATTTTCTACACCAAAATGTACCACTTCCTGGTTGTAATGAGCTTCCCAGATCATATTTGCACGATCTCTTGAAGGAACACAAAGATGGCTCAAATGGCATAATAATCCATCCTAGAGATGAAAGTTGGGAATAATTTTCCCACGCTCAATTTATGATAGAGACTAGAAAAGTCAGAGTCATTATTGTATAATTGTGGCCATCTAGAGATCTCATGTCCATAGGAGTTAAGAACTATGGTTAACACTACCACCGAGGGTCGACTGAGGTAATCTATGACATGGTTTGTGCTATCCTTCTTGTACTTGATATTCAAGTGGAATATTTTCAGGTATGTGGACCACTTTTGATGAAGATCATTTTTTAACTTTCCTTATATCTGCATGAATTTCAAATGCCCATGATTAGTGTGGATTATCGTTTCCTTCCCCAGAATGTAATGCTTCCATTGTCGACATGCCTGCACAATGGAGTAGATCTCTTTTTCATAGGTGGGATATCTTTGAACAACATCAGAAAGAGTTTCACTGTGATAGGCTACCATATTCCCATGATGAGTGAGGAATGCACTGATGGAATAATCTAAAACATCTGTCTCAATCTCAAATGGTCATTGTAGGTCTAGCATAATGAGGACTCGTGTTGAGTAGAGACGAGATTTTAGATCCTCTAATGCTTTCTATTGGGGCGCGGACCACACAAAATTGGCCTTCACGCCAACCTTGGTCACCTATATTAGGGCCGAAGCGATATGAGAGATCCCTAACACAAACCGCCGGTAGAAGTTAACAAGGCCCAAGAAGCTACATAGTTCGATCATTGTTTTTGGGTTCGACCAATCGTGGATGACTTAGATCTTGGTTGGATCCAAATGTACACCCTTCTCATCCACGATGTGTCCCAAATATTAGATTCTCTTCATGCCGAAGGAACACTTCTCCAAATTGGCATATAACGTATTCTATCACAAGGTTCCCAATACCTGCTAAATATGCTTCAAATGTTCCGCCCAAGTTTTTTTGAGGATGAGGATGTCATCCAAATATAGAACCACAAAGGATTTTTTGAATGGCCATAATATATCATAAATCATCTGCATGAATGTGGCCGAGGGATTAGTTAAGCCAAAAGGCATGACCAACCACTCAAAGAGGCCTTATTTGGACTTGAAGGTTGTCTTCCACACATTAGTTTTCTCAATTGGCACCTGGTGGTAACTTGACTTCAGATCAATCTTACTGAAAAAATTGGCTCCCTTGAGCTGATCATGAAGATCATCAATTCAGGGAATTGGGTACTGGTTCTTGACTATGATCTTTTTTCAAGGCTCTGTAATCAATACAATTTTTCCATGTCCCATCCTTCTTCTATACTAGAACAAATGGGATCCCGAAAAGTGAGGATCTTGGTATGATGTGACCCTTCAAAATGAGCTCTTGGATCTGGAATTTGATTTCTTCATTCTCCATAAAAGAATGCCTATATATAGGGATGTTAGGAAGAGGAGCACCGGGTGTCAGATAAATTGATTTCTTTACCTGACAGTGCACAGGCACCCCAATAGGCAAGGAGAATATGTATTTGTACTTATCGACTATTCCGTCCACCTGTTGCTGCTGGGAAAAGAGACCCCATGTAGAGTTTTTGGCAGCTACAGTCACCTTCTGTTCACCTTCTGATAGAACCATACAGAGGAAAAATATCTCAGTCTGAGAAACCACCTTTCTTCACTGCTTCACAGAGATCAAAGAGACCGCAGTATTTGGGACTTCCTCCGATATCCTGTAGAGTTGTTCTCCCAAAGTAATAATGAAACTATGGGGTGTAGACTCATAAAAATCATGAAACTTCCACATATATGGTTGTCCTAGAAAAACATCACAAAATTCAAGTGGGGAAACATCACAAAATACCTCGTCTTTGAAGGGTTTGATGTCGCAGTGCAGGAGACATTGTTGGCTGACGCAGATGTCCTATTGTTGGTTGATCCAACCGATGGTGTATGGATGAGGATGTTACGTTGTTTTCAAGTTCAACCTCTTGAAAAACTCTGTTGAGATCAAGTTCTTTTGGCTATCGCTATTAACAATGAAATGGAGTGGGGTTCCCTTCACCCACATATGTGAGTGGAAGAGATGCTTCCTTCTTCAGGCTCCTTCGGTTCCTTTGGATGGACTTTTGTGGTAGCGATGGTGGCACTAGGTTTTGCATTAATGATATGTCTTCCCTTTTCTGGCTCTGAATCATAGTTTGATTCAACATCATACCCTGAGGCTTTCGTCTCAAGAAACAATGTCCATTTAGAGTGACATTCATCAGTATTGTGCCAAGGATTTTGTGGAACTCACACCATTTTCAAATGTCTCTCTTTGACTTCCCATTACCCTTATTTGTTGGTGGCTTGGGAAGCTTGAACATGGAATCTCAGAATCTGTATCAAAACAACCTGGTTGGCGAAATACCTCCAGGCCTAGGTAGGCTTACAATCCTCATCGAAATAAAACTCTTCTTGAACAGATTAATTGACACTTTACCGGAGAACCTATGCAGAAATTCAGAACTTCAAGCACTAGATATTGCAGGAAAACAACTATCCAAATCTAATTATCATTTAACTCTTCGATGAAGGCTGCAACCAGGAGACAACTAGCACAAAGACAATCCACTCTCCAATCCTACATGCATGTTTTGGCTTAAGGCATGACATCCACATAGCCAAGACATGGGAAGACACTAAGACACATGCAAGCATAGTCCGAGGTGTTTATTTTTATTTTATTGTTTTCATGTATTACATGTGTAATAACCCACTTACCCCCACATTAATTTCAAGCTAATGACTTGTATTAAGATTTGAGAATGATTTATTTAAACGAAAATGTTGTCACAGGTCGAAAATATTTCTAGCAGTTCTTGACGAGGATGAATGAGCAAGGAAGCTCTATTTGAAAAAAATATTTATAGACAAAAAGTTGCATAGGAAGATATTTTGATGAAGAAATAATAAAATGTATGGTTGTCTCCTTTCAAGATCCAACTTGTCTATCAATTCACGTGACTGAAAAACAAAAACTGCAGGATATTCAGAATTTAATGTGGAGACACCAATTTTTTTATTTATTTAAGGTTAACAATGATAAAATATAGTAAACATTCTACAATTTGTCCGCATGTTGATCCACTAACCTCCATTTCCATTCATACTCACACAAACACAGTAAAATAATGACAATGCATCTAACCTTCATAGCAACAGTAGCCATGGCGATTTTCATGGCATATTTTCTTTTAACCATGGGAACAGCAACCTCCCAAGAGTATATCCAACAGCCCGCAAGCCAGATATACCAATAACTTGTGACTCAGCAGGGGCCGAGACGTCCCGAGGCCCCACCGGAGTGAAACCTCTATCCCAGGGGTCGTCTACCCTTCCAGCCTTGTCACAACGGGCCAATATGAGCATCCCTACCCCCCGCCGGTTTTGAACTTGTGACCTCCCCAGAGATAACACATGTTCTTAACCATTGGGCCCACTCAGGTGCTCAAAAGGTGAGTGGGCTTGGCCCGGAAACGGTTATACTCTCACGGCGAGCCACGCCCTCGCTCGGGATTGAGCACAGGACCTGTCCGTCTTAACGAGAGCGACCTTACCACTACGATGGCATATTTTCTACTTGTAAAGACCGCCTATCACAATGGACCAGTGATGGAGGGTCCATTGAAGAGGTCGGTTACTGTAGGTGGGAATCTTATAGTAGCAGGTATAGACCTACATAAAGAGAAAGAAATAATCATGATTGGAATTACTTTACAAATATAATACTTTCCTTCTCGTCCTTCAACCATGGCCAATTGTCACTAATTTATTATTATTGTTATTAGAAAACGACCACCACAAAAAACACTTTGTGAGTGAACACACGAGTCTCGTCTTAGCACACCAATGTCATTGTAAAGGAAACACGCAAACACAAATGGTTACATAAAAGGACTCTCAGTGCATATCACTTTTATATCATAAGTGGGGCGAGGATGATTGAACGTAAAAGTTTATTTAATCTCGTCAGTAATAATGACTCATTCAACTAAACTTGGTATATACGTTGACTGGTATAATTTGCGAAATTAACTGGTATAATACAATATGTGTAAGTTGATCACATATCTTCATTATCAACCAAGCAAACCAATAATACACTTCCATATATTGTAAGATAGCATTTTTAAAAGATGTAATGTCAAGAGCAATTAGTAATGTTTCTTCTTTCCATTACATTGGATCATGTATGGAGGAATGTGAGGAATTGTGTGGCACCGTTCGTTTTTATCATACACAATGGTGGAGTCTAGTCACCCTCTATTTCAAAGAAAATAAAAAATAATTTTTACTAGCCTCCTCGATACAATGGAAGAGGTTGTTTATTTCATTCAAAATTCAATGCATGAGATGTTTATTGAATTTAATTTGTATGCTTGTCTTTGTACTTTGTTTGTACTCCTATCACGTTTTACAATTTTTCTCAATTATAAATTAACCCTACCAAGATAATATAACAAAAAAACTAGCCTCGTCCAGAGAATGGAGGAGATTGTTTATTTCGTTCAAATTTCAATGCATCATATGTTTATTGAATTTACTTTTTATGCCTAAAACTGTCTTTGTACTTTGTTTGTATTCCTATAACGATTTACATTTTTTCTCAAAAATCAACCCTATGCAGAAAATATGACCAAACAAAACATGTGAAATAAAATATTCTCCATGCAAAACATTGCTTGATGCAATGTCAGGTTTTTTTTGGTCACTCATAGACATTGAACAAATTCCATATTAGGCTCTTTTTTTCACTCATAAGCATTGAACAAATTTTCATTATAAATGTGATGCTAAAAAAATATAAACAATTACATTTAAAGAAATCCACGACATCCACACATAGTACTACGACAATCAGGCATAGTTGGAAAAGTATATAAGATTTTAAGAATGATAGTGGAGACTTAAATTCTTCACGCGTCTTAACCATTAAAATTCTAACTAGCACAGTACAGAACTCGCGGCTGAGAACGCCGAAAGGTAGTGGTTGAGAATGAGTGCCCTCAATACACTGAGAATGTATGTCTCCAATATAAAACGTTTGTGGTAATCTGTTTGTGGTAATATGAAACGTTTGGCCACATTAGGTTTAGGTAAATGTTAAAAAGTAAACATGTTAACAGATGCCTTGATAGATGCAAGAAAGTTATGAACAATAAATCTGATCCATTGATTTTGGAGGACGATTAAGAATATGCCAGCATTTTCAATGCATAGCCATCGAATTAGGGTTTAAGGTTAAATAAGGTTAAAAGATCATTAATTGTGCCCATTATCAATAGGTGTACGCCTTTTGGCGTAAATATAATACGACGACAATACCATCAAAAATTGCAAAATAATGAGAAAACAAGAGCAAAAAGACGCCAGCAACATGGCATGGGTTCGACTCTCGAATCGATGAGCAATATTAATCAGCTAGGAGGAAAGATTATTATTGGAAAGATTATTATTTTTTTATCAAATTATTACGTTATTATTATATTATTATAGTTAATACATCTCTGCTTAATTTTCGAAACATCAATCCTCCTAAATCCCACAATCCTCTGACTCCCACGATTTAATTAAGATTAAAAATTTTAATTGGATTGGTGACCATAATTGAAGCATCTCTACCCAAACGTTACACTTTAGTTGAGGCAGGGGTGTCTATCTCACTTGTTATATGCAAGTAATACGGTATTGGTGGAATGATTCCATGAGTCCTTCCGTGATAAGAATCAAACATACCCTAGCACACAAACTTAGTCTCCATGATTATCAAAACAACATTTATAGGTTTATAGTTGTCACTTGAGAAACTGTGTACTCATACATCACGTCATGAATTTATTATTTGGAATAAAACGTTGTCTTAACTGGTTATTAACCACGTTTAAAACTGGTGTAGATTAATGGACATCCGATATGGCATAGTCCAAGTGAGCCACGTCTTAGAATTATTTAATTTTTCTACCTGTCGTATACACAGTACACTCAACTTTAACTTTGGCCTGGAGAACGAGTCTATCACGAATTTAGAGTACCGAAACCATATGGATGGGGAGCATTAGAGCCTTATTCTCTGCTCAAACCAACCTTAGGGTTTCATCATATCCATTTTCATTTGTAGAACCACCTCAAACCTGAGCTATGGCGAGTGTCAGGCCATACAGGTGATAACCCTTTTGATTAAATGGTTGTAGAATTTTGTATTTATACAATACTCTTCTGGTATCTGTTTATTTCAAAGACTAACTTCGTTTTCCATGGCTTACATGCATGGATTATGCATGCTTGGACTATCAACCTTTCCCAAAGCGTTTTTCTCGCTATCCATTGGCATTAAGGTAAGATGCGACTTGTTTACAGTTTGAAGCTTTTAGTTTTATTATATTATTATTCAAACCTTTCCAACGTTGTTTGGATACGAATTTCTTGTAGATTCCATTGGAAACGTTGATGCAAAATCGTATCCCATGGCTATTGGTAACCAGGTATCGCAATTTACACTTCGGTGAATACCCATAAGAATTTTTCATACACGAAAGGTTATCCTGATGGAAAAAATACTCAGAGCATCAATGAATGATAATACGACCTTCACTGTATTGCAGAGGTTAGGTATCCATATATTGAGTTCTTTGAAAAACATACATGCTTACTCTGATGAAATAGATAATATACAAATTTTGTTTTTTTGCTATGTTACTGTTGAGACACACTACCAGTGAGGGGTGAATCCATGTTTTGAATTTTTGGATAATTTTCACATTTTCTAGGATTACTTAAATTAAATAAATAATATATGTATCTTGATTACTTATTCAAAAATATATATAACAATTATAAAAACACAAACTGTATAAAGAAGAATAAATATTATATATTTATTAAACTTGAATAAGTACATATGATACCAATATCAAACTATTCAACACCAACTGAATAAGAGAGATTCATCTAACTCTCAGATACAATCGAGAAGTGAAGAATCCAACTCTCATAACAAGACCCAACCATTGTGTCTTTTAATAATAAATCATTGTGTATTTTAATAATAAACCATTGTCTTTTAAATAATGAATCAATATACTATTTATATAGTTTTGTCAAGTTCCTTTTAAAAACACAAAATATAATAATTTTAATATAAACCCTAATTAGGGTTTGTAAATAAAATTTGCTAAATACATCTTTGCTATATAAAATAACAGCTCGCTTAATATTTGTAAAATAACAGAAAATCCATAGATTTATAACTTTGCCCTTAAGTCACTACATTCAGCGATTATTTTCCTTGAAATTCGAAATTCACTGAATCTTAAGGAAGTTCAAATAAATTCGATCAGATTCTGCAAATCTCAATCCAAACCCGAACAAACAGATGAAACAACACAGTTCATAATCCAAGTGGCCATACGCAGCTGCCTATGAACAATAATTTTTGTTGTTATTTCTTAATCATTGAACGTGACAATTTGGTGGTGATCAAGTAATTCTTTAATCTTATTTAGTAAATGTGAAAAAGTAATCACATAAACGTACGCCTTTATAAATGAGCGGAAGTTAATTTATCAAAATCTCATCCATTGATTAGAGAGGACGACGAAGAATATGCCAGCATCTTCAATTGCCAACCCTAAAATTGAAATTTATGATTAAAAGGTGATTAATTGTGCCCATTGTCAATAGGTATACGCCTTTCGGCGTAATAACAATTGATTTTGCCCTCTTTTTAAAATTTTAATTAACTTTTTACTTTGCCATGGCTCAATAACACGAGGGTTTACAAATACCATGTGCATTTTTACTTTCACCATTTTTCTTTAATCCAATTTTTCTTTTATCTTTTTAATCCAATTTTATTTTACCTTTGTCTTTTTTTTCACTTTCATATTTGTTTTTATGTAAAATCTGTTTCCACTTCAATTTTTTCACTTTTGTATTTATACTCCATATATTGATATTAATATTTCTATTAATATTAACATTAATATTAATACTCTCCATTAATATTTAGTCTCCATATATTAATATTAATATTATCCATTAATATTAACATTTATATTAATATTATCCATTAATATTTAATCCATTTATATTTAATCATATTTATCATATTGTAGCTTTCGCATCTGCCCTGTTCCATTAACTTCCATACGTTATATTTTTGCGAGTTGTGTTAGAACCGAGTTGTGTTAGAACCGTTCGATCTTACATCCTTTTTTATCATTCAATTCCCATCGTTCTTTTTCAAAACATCTTCGTCCATATTTTCCAACTTCCATCAATCTACAGGCTTGCAATCGGTCGAATTGTCTTCGAATCGTCTCACAGTTGATGGACTTGTGACGCAGACCCCCAACCCTCGGGCCAAGATCCGCACAAGATCATTCTAAATTCTCCTCGAGCCGAAGTGACTCTTTTGGATCTCTATTGGAACCTCATGAATTCGATCCACAGGTCCTTTAGAAACCCCACCTATGCGAACATGCACAAGGTGCAAAATTCACCTCCATGCGACCACAACGCTATGACCAAGGCCTTAACACAAACGCCTTTCAAAACTCCCGATCTCACGAGTTCGTGAGTCAAAGACCCTTGACTCCTCTTTCTCCAAACGTCGATACCTGAGATGCGATACGGGTATGGCTCCCTCCTCGCTAGCGCCTGCTACATATAACTGTAGGCTAGGGCTAAGTGCTAGCACTACTCACAACTCGTGACTTCACGAGTTGGAGTGTTGAGTCATCGTGCTCCTCCTTTGCGAATGCTCCAAACACAATAAGTCAATGATGGGTTGACTCTTTCCCAGGGGACGTGTGTCCACCACCTGTCACCCACTTCCACCTTTCTCTGGGCGTTTTTTGTTACGCCACCTGTCAACCACATGGTCCCCACCTAACGGATGTGCCACGTCTTCGCATGAGCCCTCAACACTCGACACTTCGCAACTGCTGCAGTCGAAAATAAGTTCTTTCAACCTCCGAACCCCCGATACACGATGCCAAGCGAAGGTTCTGATCCAATGGTTCTCCCATAGTTTGGATCCAGCGGCTCAGATATTTTCAGGATTTCGCCGATCCCTAACCACCTTCCAACTCTACAAGATCCAAGGACTCTCACATTTCGGCACTTCTCCACGAAGCATCTCCACCGTCCATTTCAGTTTCTCTCCTACACGACCTCCCAAAGGTTAAACTTTGTGCACCTTCCTCCAGATCCGATGACTATTGATTCTTCGCACTAGATCTGACGGTTTAGATATGTCCTCCCTTGTGCACTTTTCTGCATGCGTCTGGATGTAGAATTCAACGACCCATATATCTCCTCTCCAGCTGATCTAACGATAGTTGTAGCTCCTCCTTGAGCATGTGATTCTTCCTTTCACTTGGAAGATTTTCTGAAGTTTCAAAGGCCTTGACCTTTGATTTCTCTGCAAACCCTGTGACCTTGGGTCTTGCGTGCGTTACTGAAAACTCTACCCCTCTTGAGCTTTGTTCACTCTGAACCCTCAAAGGGTTTCTCGACCTCTGCACTCCTTGCAGGGTCCCTCCACACAACTGTGCTATCCATCCTGAGTTTTTCCTGCTCAAACCTCTAAGGGATTCGACCCTTGCATTCTCCTTGAAGGGATGGAAGTTCCCTCTTCTGCAACTTCCTTCTCAAGAATGCTTTGCTGAGCCTACAGGGTGTTCAGTAACCTTGTGAATGTCTTTTTGTGACACTTCTCTTATCTTAGAAGTCGAAAGAGTTCCTTCTATGCACACTTGCACCAACTCCATGCCCTCTTGGTAGAGTTCTCCAGAATCCTCAGTGATTCTTTCTTCTTGCTGAACTCGAAATAGAGTTATCCTCAATGCATCCTGTGCATTTGGTCAATGCCCTCTTGGAAGAGTTTCCACAGAACCCTCAGTGATTTTGTTTTCTCTGTGCCTTCCTCTGCACAGTCTTACCTCCAAGGTGTTCAACAACCTTGAGGCTTCTCCCTGGGTCTAATACTTCCTCTGGTGCACCCTCCTAGCACAGCTTTGTCCAAATTCTTTAGAATTCAGAAATGCACTGGCTTACAGAACCCGCAGTGTTCTGTCATGCAACCTCTTGCATGAAGCCACAAAGAACCAAACCTGGAATCAAAGAACCCAACAGACAACAACTTATGTCTGCAACCTGCAAATGCGCATCTAACATACATCTACAACATATCATCAACACATAAAGACATCCATCCATGAACTCATAACCCTACACAAACATGAATGCAGGAAAAACTGATTTTATATTAATATGAAATGTCTGTACAATGTTACAAAGACTGGACTGCAACTGAGTCTCAACTCTCTCTTCTCTAACCTATTCTTTGTTCTACTCTCTCACAAAACTCTCTCTCCTTCTGATCTGCCGACTCTACTAAAAAATAAGATGCCAAGATCTTTTACGTGAGGGGGCTCTTCGAGCTCTTCCCTCCAAGATACCTACTCTCATTAATTACAATGAATTACATTGAAGGGTTGTCTAGTCCGAATCGAATCTAGATCTCAGCCTTACAACCATTTAATACAATTTTCAAAATTTGAAAAACAAGAGGGTTGTGCTTCTCTCCTCCATTGAATGCATGCCTTGATATGTTGGTTGGTTGGCACGTAGCTGGCTTGGAGCGATGTTCGTGCATCATAATCCTCTGCTGTGAAAAATTCATGAGCTCTTTCTCATGAGCTTCCCAACATCGATGTTGAAATCCACCTGGATCCCAAACAACTCTTTGGAGCTGTCCATTCGCTCCATCTCTTCGTTGTTGTTGTTGCATCTACTGCCCTGCTGCTATTGCAGGTCCCTTGCTATTCAACTTCCCTTTGTTGACCACTTCTGTTGATATGATCATCAACCTTTTGATCTCTTCAATTATCTCCTCGTCCAGCTGCTCCCATGGCTGGCTCTCCTTTTGCAGTCTGCTCCACTGCACTTCTTCTCTGCAAATGGGTAGATCATCCTGATCCCCCGTGTTGTTTTCCTCTTCTGTGGCACTAGCTGACCACTTTGTTGCAGAATCCTCTTCTGCAGTTTCATCACTGAGTCTCTTCTCAGCTTCCTCTTCTGACAACTTGACTGTCAGCTCTCCTGCTGGCATAACTCCAGCTTCCTCCAGCTGCTCCTCAAACTAGAATTCTCCTTCATTTGTTGCTGCATACCTCAGCACTACAGTTATCATCATCTGTTCAGCTCCCTGGCTGAAATTTCTGAGCGATTCCTCAGAATGCTCATCTGTTAACATCTGCATGACTGTCTGCTCATGGCAGTCACCTACTGGCTCTGGATGGTTCAACCAATCCTCCAACATTTCTAACTCCAACTCCCATGGAGTGAGTATCTTATCCCCATGTTCTTCTTTTTCTATCAACTTCGGTGTTGCGGATGTCTCCTCTTCAACTTCTTGGCTGAAAATTTTGAGCCATTCTTCTAAATGCTCCTTTTCCTTTGCTTGGGCAGCCTCTAATATCTGCTCCATCTCTTTGATAGTCACAACTAGCTATCCTTCTGTTGTTGTTGTTGTATCTACAACATGGGCTTTCACCTCAACTGGGCTAAGTGGAAGAAATATCTCAATTCCTCCAATCATCAGAATGCTCTTCTGATATTCCTCTATCAGCTCTCCACGCTGATATGAAATCACCTCTAATATCATATGCTCTCCCTTGCCCACTTGACAATATGGGATTTCTGCTCTGCCCACCTGGCAGTCTATGAGATCAATCGATCCCATCTCCATCAACACTCCTTGTTGTCATGAACTCACTTTTGAGCTCCCGAGACTTTCAGACAGTCTCATCTCCTTCTCCCTACCCACCTGGAAAATTGGGAATTTTTTGCTGCCCACTTGGAAGTCTATGAGATCCTTTAGTGATCTCATCTCATTTTCCATCTGACAATCTGAACTTTCTTCACTGCCTTCCTGGCAGTTCACAAGATCTTCCAGTGGTCTCTTCTCCTCATCATCACTGAGATTTATCCCAGCTTTTGGTTCACACACATGAACCACTTCCTCTATGTCTCTGAGGCTTTCATCATACCTCAACCATATTTTCAACAACCTTTGTTGTCTTTTGGCCAACAACTCCTTGACTGACCACTTTACCTTTGTTTTCATGGGCCATTCATATACCCATCGTGCTCTTGCACTCTGCTGCATTCGAAATGCAAGCTCCTCCATCCTTGCTCTTATCTTGGCAAGTTCTTTATCCATCTCATCATTCCCCTTCTACTGATGGTTCTTCTTTCCACCACGTCCATGGCCTTCAGTAGCCATCTTCCTGTTCCTGTCTTCCCTCCTCACAAACTTGTTGTTGTCACTCTACAACTGAGGGCATTTCTAACATTTCCTACAGTCCACCTGACTGTCTATTGATTGCTGCGTATCTGCGAGCAATTACCATAGAGTTTCAACACTTTGTTTTCTTTTTCCTTCATCTGTAAGCTGCCTCTGTCGCCTACAGAAGTCAAATCCTTCTCTGATACCACTCTGTTGCATTTCAGACTACTCTTTTTCCTCTAGCTCCCTCTGCCTAAAATATACAGACAAAATCAAGCTCGGATACCACTCTAACACAGACCCCCAACCCTCGGGCCAAGATCCGCATAGGATCATTCTAAATTCTCCTCAAGTCGAAGCGACTCCTTTGGATCCCTATTGGAACCTCACAAATATGATCCACAGGTCATTCAGAAACCCCACCTGTGCGAACATGCACAAGGCGTGAACTTCACCTCCATGCGACCACAACGCTATGACCAAGGCCTTAACACAAGTGCCTTTCACAACTCGTGATCTCGCGAGTTCATGATTCGAAGACCCTCGACTCCTCTTTCTCCAAACGTCGATACCCGAGATGCAATATGGGTATGGCTCCCTCCTTGCTAGCGCCTGCTACATATAACCGTAGGCTAGGGCTAAGTGATAGCACTACTCGCAACTCGCGACTTCACGAGTTGGAGTGTCGAGCCCTCATGCTCCTCCTTTGCAAATCCACGAGACACGATAAGTCAACAATGGGTTGACTCCTTCCCAGGTGATGTGTGTCCACCACCTGTCACCCACTTCCACCTTTCTCTGGGCATTTGTTGTTACGCCACCTGTCAACCATGCAGTCCCCATCTAATGGATGTGCCACGTCTTCGCATGAGCCCTCGACACTCGGCACTTCGCGACTTATGCAGTCGGAAAGAAGTTCTTTCAACTTCCGAACCCCCGATACACGATACCATGTGGAGGTTCTGATCCAATGATTCTCCCATAGATTGGATCCAAGGACTCAGATATTTTCGGGATTTCGCCGATCCCTAACCGCCTTACAACTTTGCAAGATCCAACGGCTCTCGCATTTCAGCACTTCTCCATGAAGCGTCTCCACCGTCTGTTTTAGTTTCTCTCCTGCACGACCTCCGATAGGTTAAACTATGTTTGCCTTCTTTTGGATATGATGACTATTGGTTCTTCGCACTATATTTGATAGTTCAGATTTGTCCTCCCTTGTGTGCTTTCTTGCGTGCATTTGGACGTAGACTTCAACGACCCGGATCTCACCTCTCCAGCTGATCTAACGATAGCTGTAGCTCCTCCTCGAGCATGTTCTTCTTCCTTTCCCTTGGAATATTTTCCGAAGTTTCAAAGGCCTCGACCTTTGATTTCTCTGTGACCCCTATGACCTTGGGTCTCGCCTTCATTACTGAAAACTCTGCCCCTCCCGAGATTTGTTCACTCTGAACCCTCAAAGGGTTTCTCGACCTCTATACTCCTTGTAGGGTCCCTGCACACAACTGTGCTATCCGTCCTGATCTTTTCCTGCTCAAACCTCTAAGGGATTCGAACCTTTCCTTCTCCTTGAAGGGATGGAAGTTCCCTCTTCTACAACTTCCTTCTCAAGCATGCTTTGCTAAGCCTACAGGGTGTTCAGTAACCCTGTGAATGTATTTTTGTGACACTTCTCTTATCTTAGAACTCGAAAGAATTCCTTCTGTGCACACTTGCACCAACTCAATGCCCTCCTGGCAGAGTTCTCTAGAATCCTCAGTGATTCTGTCTTCTTTCCGAACTAGAAATAGAGTTCTCCTCAATGCATCCTGTGCATTTTCTCAATGCCTTCTTGGCAGAGCTTCCACAGAACCCTCAGTGATTCTATTTTCTCTGTGCCTTCCTCTATACAGTATTAACTCCAAGGTGTTCAACAACCTTGAGGCTTCTCCCTAGGTCTAATACTTCCTTTGGTGCACCCTCCTGGCACAGCTCTGTCCAAATTCTGCAGAATTCAGAAGTGCACTCTATGCACTGGCTTAGAGAACCCGCAGTGTTCTGTCATGCAACCTCTTGCATGAAGCCACAATGAACTAGACCTGGAATCAAAGAACCCAACAAACAATGACTTTTTTCTGCAACCTGTAAATGCACATATAACATACATCTACAACATATCATCAACACATAAAGACATTCATCCATGAACTCATAAACCTACACAAACATGAATGCAGGAAAAACTGCTTTTATGTTAATATGAAATGTATTTACAAGGTTACAAAGATTGGACTCCAACTGAGTCTCAACTCTCTCTTCTCTAACCTATTCTCTGTTCTACTCTCTCGCAGAACTCTCTCTCCTTCTGCTCTGCCAACTCTACTAAAAAATAAGATGTCAAGATCTTTTACATGAGGGAGCTCTTCGAGCTCTTCCCTCCAAGCTACCTACTCTCATTAATTACAATGAATTACATTGAAGGGCTGTATAGTCTGAATCAGATCTATATCTTAGCCTTACAACCATTTAAGACAAACTTTATCTAAAGCCTTACAACCATTTAATACAATTTTCAAAATTTGAAAAACGAGAAGGCTGCGCCTCTCTCCTCCATTGAATGCGTGCTTTGATGTGCTCACTGGTTGGTGCGTAGCTGGCTTGATGTGATTCTCCTGTATCAACTTGTATTCAACTTGAATTTTCTTTGACTCGATCCATCTATCAACAAGCTTGCAGTTGGTCGACTTGTGTTTGACTTGCAGTCAGTCGACTTGTCTTTGACTCATCTTGTCATTCAATGGTATCGATTCTTCCTCGCCAAACATCCACCATGAGATTCCCACCGTCATAACTTGTAAAGGGGAATTCTTTTGTTCCTTCCTTTTCATCAACCTTATCAACATTAACAAAGAATATATCTTCATTTCCTGCTTCAATTAAAATCTTCTAAATTGTCTCTCTTTAACATCTTCCTCAGATTGAATATACTGAGTGTATTGTAAGTCACTTCTACATGTGACTCTTCCTCTATCTCTTCTATGGACTCTGATTTAATTAATATCCTCTGAATCACTTCTGCCTCAAGGTGATCTTCCTCTTCCTCCAATTTTATTACATCATTATGTAATTCTACCTTAGATAAGATATTATGAATTATCTTATTGAGTTACTTCCTTGGACACTACTTTAATTAAAATATTCAGAATTGTCTCTCTTTGGTCTCTGCCTAAAATCCCATTATTTTTTGGTTCCGAAAAACCTCTCGCTAACTCACCGAACTTAAAATAGTGGTCAACTATGTTTCATAATATTTGCGCATCTATATTTTCCATCGCATATTTTCAATAAGTATCGAGTCCTTCTTTTCATGTGAGATCCCCATGGACCCAAGAATACATTTAAAATAACTGTACCAATACTTTGTGTCCTCCTCATAGCTTCAAATTCAATCAAACCATTAAGTTTCCTTTCTATATCATTGCGTGGAATAATAACGATCGTTCATTTGATTTGTGTGAGATGACTATATCCGTAGATCTCTTCGTTCATCTTCTCAAAATGGTGGATCATATGTTGATGTTATCTAGAGACACGTGGCACTCTATCGTACTGACATGTGGAATCTATGAATCAAATACTTCACCTTCTACAATGTCTGAATTCATTTGACATGTAACATCACATTAGGATGACATGTGTCATTCTTGTAGACGACCACATCATCATTCACATTGCCATGTCACCATTATCATTTAATTACAACATTTTCATGACTTATAGTTTATCCTTTGATACCATTTATCAAACATATTCTTATTATTTATTGATTGTCCATGTTTGATTACTGTCCATGTTTGATTACTTTCCATGTTAGATTCATGTCCCTGTTTGATTCATGTTTCCATCAATGACAACATTCAATCAATAGTGCCAACAATCGCCCCCTTTGGAATTGAGAGAAACATATCTGTATTTAATAAATCAGTTTGTACCTTTTCTCCCCTATAACATCCCGCTCTACTCAACACACTTTTATTGACTTATTCTTTGAGGAAACTTGTGTGCAAGTGATTCGGTTATGGTATATTGTGATTTCGTTTCGATTATGGATTATACATAATGATGATGATGTGTTGTGACTTATTATTTTTGGATGTATCTCTCTC
>ML800187.1:139235-180008 GCA_009831015.1 Picea engelmannii
AATATTAATATTCTCCATTAATATTTAATCCATTTATGTTTAATCAAATTTATCATACTGTAGATTTCATGTCTGCCCTGTTCCATTAACTTTCATGCGCTATATTTTTGTGAATTGTGTTAGAACCATCCAATCTTACTTCCTTTTTTATCATTTAATTCCCGTCGTTCTTTTTCAAAACATCTTCGTCCATATTTTCCAACTTCCAACAATCTGCAGGCTTGCAATCGATCAACTTGTCTTCGACTCATCTCACAGGAGATGGCCTTGTCTTTGACTCGACCTATCAATCTGCAGGCTTGTAGTCAGTCGACTCGTGTTTTACTTGTAGTTAGTCAACTTTTATTTGACTTGCAGTCGATCGACTTGTATTTGACTCGTCTTGTGAGTTGACCTGTCTTCGAATTGTCTTGTCAATCGATGGTATCGATGCTTCCTCATCAAACATCCACCATTGACAGTCTCACCATCATAACTTGTTAAGGGGAATTCTTTGGTTCCTTCCTTGTCATCAACCTTATCAACATTAACAAAACATATCTCTTCATTTCTTGCTTCAATTAAAATCTTCTGAAATGTCTCTCTTTAACGTATTCCTTGGATTGAATATACTGAGTGTCTTCTAAGTCACTTCTACATGTGACTCTTCCTCTGTCTCTTCTCTAGAATCTCCTTCAATTAATATCTTCTGAATCACTTATGCCTCAAGGTGATCTTCTTCTTCCTATGATTTTATTATATCATTTTGTAATTCTTCCTCAGATAAGATATTATGAATTATCTTACTGAGTTACTTCCTTGGAAACTACTTTAATTAAAATATTCATAATTGTCTCTCTTTAGTCTCTGCCTAAAATCTTGTTAGTTTGTCGGTTTCGAAAAACCTCCCGCTAATTCATCTAACTTCAAATAGCGTTCAACTATGTTTCATAATATTTACACATCGATATTTTCTGTTGCATATTTTAAACAGGTCTCAACTTCTTCTTTTCATGCAAGATCCCCAACGGACCCAAGAATACATTTAACATAATTGTACCAATACTTTTCATCTGCCTCATAGCTTAGAATTTAATCAAACCATTAAGTTTCCTTGCTATATCA
Source organism: Picea engelmannii (assembly GCA_009831015.1). Taxonomy (NCBI): domain Eukaryota; kingdom Viridiplantae; phylum Streptophyta; class Pinopsida; order Pinales; family Pinaceae; genus Picea; species Picea engelmannii. Next base: position 140,340 of record ML800187.1, read on the forward strand.
TTGCGTGGAATAATCACGATCCTTCATTTTATTTGTGCGAGATGAATATAGTCATATATCTCTTCGTGCATCTTCTCAAAATGGTGGATCATGTGTTGACGTTATCTAGAGACCCATAGCACTCTATCATATTGACACAAGGACACTATAAATCAACCACTTCATCTTCTAAAACGTACGAATACATTTGACATGTGGCATCAATTTAGGATGACACGTGTCATGCTCGTACACTGCTACATCATCATTCACATTTCCATGTCACCATTATCATTTACTAGCAACATTTTCATGACTTATAGTTTATCCTTTGATATCACTCATCCAGCATATCCTTGTTATTTCTTGATTGTCCATGTTTGATTACTATATGTTAGGATATTTAGACACTTAAGAGTTAGTTAAAGTCTACTTGGTCTAATGTGTCGTTAGGTAAAAGTGTGTTTCTTTATTATGCATTAGTATGCATTTGTAGTTAGGAAATATGACAGTCACGCTATGTTCCCAACATAGAGTGATCCGACGGTTCATATTCTCCTCGATCTTAATGACCATTGATCTGTGGCTTAACACCTGATTGGTCCATGATCTCTATTTAAAGAGCATGGAGGGTCATTTTTCGATGATGGATTGTGAGAAACTCTCTTGTAAAATATCTCCTTAATATTTTTCTTTTGCATTAATAAACTGCTCCAAGTGGCCTTTTTTGGCTGGGGTAGTGGATGTTTCCCCGTAGGTGTTTTACCATGTCAAAACATCGATGTGTTGATATTTGATCTGGTTGTGTGAGTGGTTAATGAAGGCTTTCATCCTCTGTTGGAATACATGTGTTGTCGAACATGGTATCAGAGCCTGTTTGAAGACCCACTCCTGTTGTAGATCGAGATCGTGAAGCCGAGTTTCCTAATATCCATTTTCTTCCATTTACATAAATTTTTAGGATAAGAGGATTGTTCCATTGCATTTGGAGTGCTTGTTTCAGTCAAGAATTATTTTTGTTTCACTCGAAAATGTTTATGTTTCCCAAGATACAACCATTTCAATTAGATACGTAGGTATAAAGCCTGAATACGCCCTTTTTAATTTTTTATAGAGTATTATTTCGGTTTTATTTCATTTGTTTCTAGGTTGCTACTCTTTTAGATCTGTGTATGTTCTTTTCCTCGTTCCCTGTGCGATCTCGGAAAATCATAAACAGATAGGAAAAGGTACATTTTTCGGGTAAGCTAACCGAGATCTAACCCTTGTTGTCATCGAGAAGCGAAACTTTTTTCTTGTGTGAAGATAGTTTTTTTTTAGCACACTCTCCAAGGTCGTCTTCAACAACAACATTCTTGTGTGAAAATAGTTTTTTATGAGCACTCTCTCCAAGACTGTCTTCAACAACAACAATCCTCCTGCTAAACAATATAATATGTTTTGCTAGCCCTCTTGGTTATAAGTTGTCTTATTAAGTAGGAGGTATTGAGTTCAAGTCTCTCTTTTTGTTACCTTTTTTTTTTTAAGTTCATGCTCCATTGTAAAGTGCATTTCACTTCAAGTATAAAAGTGACTCACTATTAGTAGCTTTAATATTTTATTTTAGAGTTATTTATTTTGCATGCAACTTTATTTTATAAAGTAACTTCATTGTAAAAGTGATCCCCTCTTATTTTTATAAAAGTGGGTCACTTCATAAAACAACTTATTTGTAAAAGTGAGGTTATTTGGAGGGTTATCACCACCATGTGGTTCTTTGTTTACCATTTATGCCTTTTTTTTTAAATGACATAACTTTCACATCCGAAGTCAGTTTTCAGTGCCGTTTTTTTTAAAACCGCCTAATTTTTCGAGATGTTTCCATCTAGATAATCATTTTCAATTTTAAATCTATATTATATACATATTTGATATATCTTGTTCCAATATTATTTTTCCTACCAACACCAACTACTTTCAATGGAAGCCCCATATGGAGGTATTAAGAAGTAAAGGCTTGTACCAGATTACCTTGGGAAAGGAAAAAGAGCCCAATCATGATGATAAGAAAGTAAAATTGGATAATAGGAGTGACGAAGAACTTGGATTGATTGGAATGTCCATCTCTCCTTATTTAAGGTTCCACCTTCAAGAAATTGATGACCCCGATGAAGCCTGGGAAAAGATTGAATCTGTGTTTGGTAAACACAATATTATTCGAGCACACCAGTTAGAAAATAAAATACTGACTTTAATTCCAAATGATTTTTCTTACATTGAAGACTATCTATCTAAGTTTAAAACACTTAGAATTTTATGTGAAGAATGTGAGATAAAGCTGGAGGAAGAGAGTTACATCTATATTATTCTTTCTAAGCTAGGTAGTGCATATTCTCTGTTTATATATACCTTTTATGCCATAAGAGAGGCTCTAGGAAAAGCTTATCAAAAACCCACTCTTGAGTCCTTTTGTGATGCTTATTAGAGAGCAATATAAGCTTGTACAACTTGGAGTGATAAGCACTACAGGGACCTCCAACAAAGTCTTAGTTTCCCAAAAAAAAGAGAAACCCAAAAATCCCAAGAAGAAACATCCTTGCCACAACAATAAGCAACATAAGGGTCCCAAACCCACTCATACAACTTCAACTCCTAATGGTGACAAAGGAGAAAAATCTAAAAATAATAAGACTGACAAACATTGCAACTTTTGTGATAAAGATGGTCATGATGATTCCAAATGTTTCAAGAAGATGGAAGATTTAGAAGAAGCGATGAAGAAGCACAACATCCATATTGATTCTACTTCTTCTTCTTCTCATGGACATGCACTTTCTGCTTATGGTTTCTCCTTCAATGCAACTTCTACTTCTTCCTCTGATGAGTGGCTTATTGATTTTGGAGCATCTTATCATATGGATAAGGATAAAGACATATTTTCTTCTATAAATGAATGGAACACCAAGAAATATTTGTTGGTGATGATAGATATCTTAGTGTTGTAAGATCTGGAACAATTCAAGTAGATCATGGTCATTTCAATGATGCATTATGTGTTCCAAGACTTTATTGTAACCTTCTATCAGTATATCAAATCACTCATTCAGGTGAAGTTAAAACCATAGTGTTTTCACCTAACCAAGTTGTAATCAAGGATATAAAATATCCGAAGCATGTTCTTGTAACTAGATTTGTTGATGATATTACCAGGTTATACAAGTTTGACAACTTTGGTTCATCATCTTTTCCATCATTTTTTTTTTCTCATAGCGATGACTTGAACAAACTTTGGCATAGCGATGAATTGAGCAAACTTTGGCATGAATGATTTGGTCATCTAAACTATCGCTCATTGCAACAACTATGTAATCAACATATGGTGACTTGCCTTCCTCTTGTTTCATGCAGAGATGGTGTTTTTGTCGGTTGTGTTCTCGACAAACATCATAGCGACAATTTTGACAAACGTGCCTCTTGGCATGCCTCAGGCCCTTTGCATCTTGTTCACAGTGACTTGTGTGGTCCACTTTCTTCTCCTTGTTTTTATGGGTGCAAGTATTTCTTAACTTTCATTGATGACTTTTTCAGACATACTTGGGTTTACTTCTTAAAACTTAAGAGATAATTTTTTGACAAGTTTTTGGACTATAAGGCCCTTGTAGAAAAGAAATATTGACATCAAATTCAAAGGTTGAGAACAGATAATGGAGGCAAATATATGAACAATAATTTTACAAGTTACTGCACTACACAGGGCATCCAAATGCAACACATGGTTGCATATACACCACAACAAAATGGTGTTGCTGAGAGAAAGAGCTACACATTAAAAGAAATAGCTAATTGTATGATCTAATCTAAGGGATTAAGTCTAAAGTATTGGGTGGAAGCCATCAACTGTGAAAATTACATAGTAAATCGCACTCCCACAAAGACTCTTAAAAATTTAACACCGGAAGAAGCTTGGACTAAAATTAAACCAGATGTAAGATACTTCTGTGTATTTGGCAGTATAACATGGGCTCACATTCCTGATGAGAAAAGGAAAGCATTGTAGCCTAAAAGTGAGAAGTGTATTGTTGACACCCAAAAGCGCAACGTAGGGTACTTAATTGCAAATGGTTGCAACACATTATTATTTATTTATATTTAATAATATACTAGTAGGTGGGACCCCTTATGTGACTATGACGGAAAGACACCACTTATGTTTTATGTGTTTATGACTGAGTTGTGATACAAGCTCTACAATTATTGGCTTTTAAATCATTGTCCAAATAATTGATCGAAAATTTTTATGGGTAATGTGACTAAAGAGGAAACGATGTTGTCCTATATGTCTCTCAGAAGTATTATTATGCTGCATTTAGTTTGGTGAATGATCTACACTCCAATTTTTTTTATATAGTATATGGTATGGTGATTACCTTGATTTCATGCTACAAGGGTTGCACGCATTGTTTAAATTGGAAGTCTAAAGGTTGGGACACAATATCCCTAACAAGTCTTGATGTATGTTACATTGGGGTTTTGAAAGAGTTGGCACATTTTTAAGTTTGAAACATAGGCAAACTATGATGTATTTAGCTTGCATTAAATCGATTTGGAGCTAGTGGTTGATGTGTTGTATGGTTAGCTGCTCGTACTGGACTTGGATGAATGTGTAAGTGTAGATATGAAGTGCACTAAATGCACGTCACTCTAACCTACCTCGAGCACGCCACCCTAGCCATTTCACATTTTTTCTTTGTTGGTTGTTGTTTCTCCACTTTGCTCAGTGGTGGAAGAGATATACAACCTTGCTCATTTCTCCTTAGCATTTTTACACTTAGGTATGGGGTTTCTTGCTGCTCCATCCATGAATATTTCGCTCTTCTCTTTAATTAAGTCAACATTTGGCTCTTGAGTTTTCTCATTGTATGTGCATTTCCAAAGTTATGATATGTGGAAATTTTGACTGTGTATGGATTATTAGCGAAGTTTTGGTCTTTGTGGCATTTTTATTTGAACTATTCGCATCGAAAATGTGGGTGTTTCTTAGTGTGCATAGTCATTCATGCATTACTTGTGGAAAGGGGTATCATTTTGGAAATTCTTGGGCCTGCCTTGCCTATGGTTTTCATTTCATATTCATCTTTGTCTGAAAAGAACGTTATCACTGTTCATTACCTGTGGGGTTTTTTGGAAACTCTGCTTGTCATTTAATTGTGTGGCTTTCGTGGCTATCGTGCCTGCACCCTTGTATCAGCTATGTAAATATAAATGTGTAATTTTGTGGTGGTGTTAAGATTTTTGTGCTCCTTTTGGATAAACCCTCAACTTTTTTAGGTCTTCCTCCTTCACCACATTACTATTGATAGTTCCATATCGAACCCTGTATTTGGAAAATAGGGTGGAAGGTGGCCAACTCAGAATTTAATAAATGCACTGATCGTGCTCTTTTTGGTCATGGGTTTAGTTGATTATTTGTTGTACGAAGATGGAAAGAATGTTAAGCCCACTCATTTGTTTGGTAATACAATCTGTCACAAGGAAAAAATTTGGGTCAATGGCAGCGTTGCAAAACTATTGTTAAAAATACAACTTCTTGTGTTTTAATTCCATATGCAAGGAGCACCTTTGTGTATGAGTTATGTACGCATTAAATGAGTCTTACAAACCAAAATGAAATGGAAATTGGAAGCATGGTTATTTTAGGTTTCAATTGAACTATTTTGATACACCGAGAGCCCTTTTATGGACACTTCGTGGGACACTGTAGTAATTTAAATAGTATTGGTGTTGTTATTGTAAGCCACAGCCTGTCCACTCCTCGACTATTGGTTGTGATTATTATGATGTTGTGCATCCTCGTCTATGTTGTGCGCAAGATATGTTATTATTGTTAAATATTTCTTGGGAAATAAAATATGAATTGATTACTGTGTAATGAAATTTCTAAGGAAAATGAGCATACTTGAAGAGAAACACAAGTTCTGAGTTTTGTTTTTGGGAAACAGAGTGTTGAATTTCAATTTTGAAACAGTAAAAGGTTTTGATTGTTAATTGACGTTGAGGATGGCATTATTTGATATATTAGAACAATATCCATGGGGATCCCTTACATTATACCATTTTTCGCAAAATACACTCCCCTCATTATCCCATTTTCACTTGTTCACTCCATGTTCTGTGATATTCATTTTTAAGAAAGGTCTGTATGGAAATGAAGAAAAATTGGGGTGGAAATAATTGATGATTGGTATTTTAGGATATGTTTAGATACATGGTTGATTGTTTTTGTTGATTGCTTGAAGAGTATTTGCAAATATTTCTCCCTCCATGATATCACTTTATGTTAAATACAAGCCCTCCATACTCCTTATGACCCTATCAACCCCCTATTCATATGGAAATTAATTGATGAAAGTTTTATGGATGGATTGCATGTGTCTTGTAGTAAATAATAGAGCCATTTATTGATTTATTTAAGTGGAGTTTCATGTATGGATTATTAATATGTTTTCATGATTCATTGGATATTTTCTTTAGGATGAGTTTTTTTTTAGTGGGGGCAGTAATGGTAGAAGTAACAGAGGCAATGGTAGAAGTAACAGAGGCAAGGGACAATAGTGAGAAGAGACCTAATGCCTCACATAGTAAATATGGATTTTTATGATTGAGGTTATTTTATATGTTGAAGACAATATTTTTATTTTTATTTTTCATAAAGTTTTGAACAACAAACATATATTTGACAATGTTTTGGACAACAACATTCATTTGAGAATTTTTTATTGGACAAATTTGATATAATATTTTTTGGGGACATGATTATATTACATTCTATTGGTATTTATCATTTGAGCATATATATATATATATATGAAGCATGAGTTACAAAGATATGTTTTTGAATTAAATGATTTGAACATTTGTTATGTCAGATAATTATAAAATGAAATAATTGGGAGTCACAAGGGGTCCCACCTATTTAGTTATTATTTAAAGACCCTTATTTATATGTTATTATTATTTATTTGCCTCAAAATAATTAGTTAAGTTAATTTGACTTAACTAAAGAAAGGTAGTTCAACTGCCATAACTTATTGAGAGAAAATGAAAGCTCAATCAAATGAAGAGACATGGGATGGGAGAATATAAGGAGAACTACAACCAAAAGGTTTCCACTATATTAGTGAGATATTTTTAGTTTTCATTCATTATGAGTTTACTAGAAAGCTTAATCCTCTTGATGACAACATGGTCTTATTGAAAGCAACAAAATTCAAAAATTGAATCACATATTTCAACAACTTATTTTAAAGGTGTTTGATTTATCTTTGGCGGTCTTTGTATTATTGTTTGTTTATGAATTAAATTTCATGACTGATAAAGAATACATTGTAGAGTCAAGTGGCAACATATTGTAGCAAGCTAATATAGATCATTAGTTTTAGTTTTATTGTGTTTTCAGAGTCTTTTTGTAAGGTGCCCATTGAAGGATTCTAAATTTGACTTTGGTCCCTACCCTTGCAGGGGTTTGTAAAAGAGAACTCAGTTTTGTGTCTGAGAATGAAATAAAATCATATTATTGTTTATGTATCACATATGTGCCTTCATGATATATGGTTCTTTCTTTTTCTTTTATCTCCATGTCTACATTATTGTAAATTTTGTATACTCTCACATAACTTTGTTTAATTTTATTATACACTTCTATAAACACAAAATCAACCTTTATCCTTTGTAATTGATACTTGTGGATTAAGTGAATATTTTTTAGGCTATAAACCCCAGGTGACATTCCCAACTATCTTGTCTTAGCCAGGAAAGATCTAAAAATGCTTGAGTAAGGTTCTTTATACCTTTTCCTCAACATGTATATATGTTGGTTATTTTGAAGATGTCAAAGGTTATAGACTTCTTCGACCACATTGTAATGAAATTATTACTAGAAGATATTTTAAATTTGATGAAAATATCTTGGCCTACGAGTCTAATTCGATGATTGTGCCTTCTTCAGCCCATGATCCATCTTCGACTTTTGTGCCTTCTTCTATTCCTATTTTGGTTTCTTCTTCAGATGATGAAAGTGAGGATGAAAATCCACCTCTTCCTTCTCACCTTCCTCAAGATGAGTCCATTGAACCTAAACCAACACCAACACCATCGCTTCCTAGATGGGTCCATTCAACATGAGAAGAAACTGGTGATCTTGTTAATGATCCTTCAGATCAACATCAAACACATTCTAAGTTCTAGTGAGCCTCTTCTATTTTGGCTCATGTTTCAGAGACTCATGATCCATAGACATTTTCAGAAGCTTCAATTCATCCATATTTGGATACAACAATGAATTAAGAGTATCGTTATTTAATGGCAAACAATACTTGGGATCTTGTACCTCTTCCAAAAGGAAGAAAACTTGTCAAATGTAAATGGGTATACATAACTAGGTATGCATCAGATGGAAGTGTTGAAAGACATAAGGCTCGGTTAGTTTCCAAAGGAAGTGTTGAAAGACTATAATGAAACCTTTTCCCCTGTATCCAAAATGAATTCCATCTTCCTTGTTCTTTCCCTTGCTGTCTCACATAAATGGGAGTTCCATCAGATGGATGTTAAATCCTCCTTCTTTCATGGGGATTTACAAGAAGAAATCTACATGGAACAACCTCCTCTCTATGTCCAGAATGACTCTAGCCTTGTTTTTTTTCCTTAAGAAATCTCTTTGTGGTATTAAGAAAGCTCCCTGAGCTTGGTATGCAAAAATGGACAACTTTCTTATTGACACTAGATTTTCTAGATTCCATTATGATCCTAATGTCTATACCAAGAAAGTAGGAAGCCATCTCATAATCCTTGTCCTTTATGTTGATGACCTTATCCTTACTAGTAGTGACTCAAAACATTTAAACCATGTGAAAACCAGCCTTAAGAAGAAATTTTAAATGATAGACTTAGGATTTTTGCACTATTTCCTTGGCCTCCAAGTTTTGCAAACCAATGAAATATTTTTTCTTTCCCAGTCTAAGTATGCTTGTGACCTTCTTCGTCGCTTTTGCATGGAATATTGTAAACCATCCCCTTCGCCCTTTCATTTTGGAGTCAATCTTGTTGCCACCTATACTTCTCCCAAAGTTTATGCCACCTTGTATTGTTAGTTAGTTGGTAGCGTCTTATACTTGACTCATACTCATCCTGATCTTTCCTTTGTTGTTGGTCTTGTTTCCCGATATATGTAAACACCCCATGAAAACAATTGGAAAGAAACTAAAATTATACTTTGGTATGTCCGGGATACAGTTTAGTTTGGGATCCATTACAGTTCAGAGGGGACTCCTTTATTGGTTGGTTCCACTAATTCAGATTGGGCCGACGACCCTGATGATCAGAAGTCTACTGTCGGTTATGTTTTCATCCTTGGTTTATGACCTGTCACTTGGGCTTGTAAGGAAAAACAAGATATTTCACTTTCTTCACCAGAATCAGAGTACTGAGCAACAATAAATGCAAGTCAGGAATCCTTTTGGATTCGACAGATCCTTTCAGAGTTTGGATTCCAGTAGTAGCATCCGACCAAACTTTGGTGCGAAAATCAAAGTGCCATCAAGATTTCCAAAGACCCAGTTCAATATCAACAAAAAAAACACATCGAGATACACATGCACTTCATAAGAAAGCTCATTCATGATCAAGTTATTAAAGTGCTCTTTTTCCCTACAGAAGATCAAGTTGCAGGAATTTTCACAAAGTATCTTACATAAGCGAAGTTTTCCAAACTTCGATCTATGTTAGGAGTTCAAGAAGTTTCCATTAAGGGGGGATAGGATCTAATGCCTCCTTCCTTCTCCTATTGTGTCACTATTGTAAATCCTTCAATCCTATCCCAATTTGTTCTTAAGGGGGGGTGTTAGGATATTTAGACACTTAGGAGTTAGTTAAGATATACTTGGTCTAATGTGTCGTTAGGTAAAAGTGTGTTTTTTTAGTATGCATTAGTATGCATTTGTAGTTAGGAAATATGATGGTCACGATATGTTCCCAACATAGAGTGATCTGATGGTTCATATTTTCCTCGATATTAATGGCCATTGATTTGTGGCTTAACACTTGATTGGTCCATGATCTCTACTTAAAGAGCATGGAGGGTCATTTTCCGATGATCGATTGTGAGAAAATCTTTTTGTAATTTTTTTCTTTTGCATTAATAAACTGCTCCAAGTGGCCATGTTGGTTGGGGTCATATATGTTTCCCCATAGGGTTTTTAACACGTCAAAAAATCAATGTGTTTATCTTTGATCTAGTTGTGTGAGTGGTTACTGAAGGTGTTCGTCCTATGTTGGAATACTTGGGTTTTCAAACATTGTCCATGTTTGATTCATGTTTCCATCAATGAAAACACATAATCAATAATGCCAAAAATTATTAGCTCTATTTGACTCCAGTGTATAATTTATGGCTATTCGAGCTCATATGTTCTCTTTATTAATTTGTATATATTATAAATGTACCCTCTTTGACTTTTGATTATTGACACAATGATTTTGTGTTATTGAATAAAGGGTTTACATCATTTTATGGCTTGCTTAGATTAATTAATTCTCATATATGTTTTTTTTAAATGTTTGCCACACTCTTTTGTAAACAAGAAGTTGTGGTTATAGTACCCTTTTATTCTAGTTTCTGGTTCAGTTTAGGTTTGAAAGACATTGTTCTTTTACTTGTAATAATATAGTCTATCTATTATGAAACCATATATTTTATTAAGTTCTCTAGTTATAATAAATCTAATACATAGAAATAGATAACTCATAATATTTCAATATCTCTATTATAAGAAAACAATTCCCCCCCTGTCTTCAACAAAAATCATATTTCTCCTTTTAATAAATAATCTTTCTTGCAAATATCATATAAATATATGTGTTTTTTTGTTTTTTTCTTTTGTATTTTAATGAAAGAAGTATACATGGTTTATTATGAAAAAGGATTATGTCGGTTCTTAATTGAAATATTTTTTCTATTGATAAACAAATGTTCTTTCTTGGAAGTAACCTATGAATAGACATATACATTTTCTTCCTAAATTTTATAATAAATAATAAAATTTAACAAAGACATTAACCTACGGTCACTTCTATATTTTTCTTGTTTTTTCTCATTGCAATATTTATAAACAATATTCTTTTCCAAAACAAAAGACATACTATTGGAATTCTAGTGTTTATTTCTATCAACAGTTCAAGTAATAAATACTTCACAAATATATCTTTGGTTATAATAAGAAATGTGAATTTTACATCTATTTCCTACTATAACAGTTGTCATTCATTAGTAAAAGAAATAAAATAAGTGAAACTTGTCTTAGCCTGCTTCAATATATGGGAAACAAACTGAGTAGAGAACCAGTTCCTTGCAACCATAGACATGGACATCCAAAGTTACATGTCCTTGTCACCCTCGAGCCTAAATCATTATTCCTTAGGGACTGAAACTGTATAACCTTTTCCATATTTCTCAGAGTTAAGTTCTTTCCAGAACCATCAAACGCAATTCACAAGTACTCAACATCGTCCTACTTCATAACATATTGTATATACTATCTTTTGTAGGTCTTTTTAAGTTGTCATCATTCCTAACCCTAGGGAATATTCTTAGCCTACTTTTGTGCTAGCTTGTACCCTCACATCCCACACCTTTGGGAGTAGGGTTCCACTTGTCCCATGGACAATAATTTAGTATGGTGGTTTTTATCTCTTTCACTCACCCATGGAATAATGATTTACTCTTTGTAACTGGATTCTCTAATCAATATTTTTCTTGTTAATAAAATAAATTAAAAATAAACTTTACAAAAAATATTCATCATCAATGTTTATGATGATATAGTTCCACATAATTATTTTCCATTACTTTCACAACATAAACTAGTAAGAAATTAAATATTTAAATGTTTGTAAACTAAGGAACATTACATCCTCTCCCACTTGAATTGAACACCATCTTCGATGCTCCAATATGATCATATCATCTCTGGAATAGAGACGAGTATGAATTTTGCATGGATTCCTCCATCTCGCAAGTAGCCTCCTCAAGACTAAAGTTCTTCAACTTCACTTTAAATTGAGTGATGGTTCAATTCCACAACATAATTTCCTTCCTGTCGAGAATACATAGCGGTTCTACCTTAAACTGGCCTTATGGTTCCACTTGAATCACATTCCAATTTACAACATGAGATATATCATGTACATGCTCCTTTAATAATGAAACATAAAATATATTGTGAACTTTTAAACTGGTTGAAAGTGCAAGCTGGTAGGCCACTGGTCCTACCGTAGCGAGCACTTGAAATGGCCCACAAAACCTTGGTTCTAACTTGGTACTTTTCCCCAATTTTAGTGCACTATTCTTGGGCCTAACTTTAAGATAAACATGATCCCCAATATTAAATTTTGCATGTGTTATTTTCAAATTTGCAAATCACTTTTGTCTATCCTATGCAATTTTCAAGTTATTTTTTTGTTTTTTGTATAATTGTTTCCATTTCTTTTAACATATTTGGGCCCAAGATAATCCTATCAACTGGGTTGTCCCAAATAACATGTGTTCGACACTTTATGTCGTACATTACCTCAATGGGAATCATCTTTAAGGAATCTTGATAACCATTATTGTATGCAAACTCAACTAAGTGGAGTTACTCTTCCCACTTTGTGGGACAATCCATCACATACATCTGTAACATATCCTCTAAAATTCAATTGATCCTTTCAATTTGACCGTAAGTTTGAGGATGGTAAGCGGTACTAAATTTCAACTGAGTATCCAAACCAATGAAAAAAGCCTTTCATAAATTCGAGGCGAATTTTGTGTCCCTATCTGAAATTATAGTCTTTGGTATACCATGCATCCTAAATATTTCTTTCATGAATATTTCAACAATATTTATCTCTTTATGAGTTGATTTCAATGGAATTAAGTGTGCAACTTTAGTAAGTTTTCCCACTACTACCATAATAGAACCATTTTGTTTGTTAGTTTTAGGCAAACCTGTAATAAAATCCACGCTTATTACTTCCCATTTCCACTCAGGAATGGGTATTGGATGCAATAATCTAGCTAGGTTGCAATGCTCAACTTTAACTTTCTGGCACTGAAGACACCTAGAAAGATATTCAACCACTTCAATTTGCATTTCGGGCCAGAAATATTATTTTTTCAACGTTGTTATAGTCTTTTGGTAGCCTAGGTGAACTGAGTAAGCTTTCTTATGTATCTTAGCCAATATTTAATTTTTCAATTGTGTGTTGTTTGGAACGTAAATTCTTCTCTTATACAACAATAATCCATCTTGACTATATTTGAATTTTGACTCTTCTTCACTTGTGTCGTCATTCTGTAATTTTTCCCATAATTTTTTACAAACTTCATCATTTTCTGTTGTTGATTTTATTTTTTGTTTTAAATAAGTTTTCATATTACATCTATAAACTGCAATTAATTTTCTACTGAGTGCATCTGCTATTTAATTATATTTCCCCTTAATGTGTTTTATCTCAAAATCACACTCACTCAAGAAAGCTAAACACATTTCTTGTATTCATTCAAGTTTTGATGATTAAAAAAAGTATTTAACACTGATATTATATGTTTTCAACAAAAATATACTACCCAACAAGTAGTGTTACCACATGTTTAAAGAATTCATAATAGTGGTTAATTCAAAATCATGCGTTACATGATATTTTAGTTTCTGTGACTCATAACTAATCTGATTATCATCTTGTAACAACACTCCTCCTAACCCTTCTTCTGAGGCATCGATACAAACCACAAAATTTTTATGTGGATCTTTTATTTTCAAGATAGGTGTTGTTGTTAATAATTGTTTCAATTTTTCAAAGATCTCTCGACACTTTTCTGTCTATTTAAATCTATTTCCTTTCTTTTGTAATGAAGTTATTGGATAAACAAGTTTGGAAAACCCTTTTATGAACCTACGGTAATAACCTGTGAATCCCATGAAAGATCAGAAATTCTATACATCCTTAGGAACTGGCTAATCTAGGACAATCTTGACCTTTTCTGGATCAAGTGATATTCCTTCCTCATAAATTACATGTCCCAAATATTGTACCTTATCTTGGTAAAATTCACATTTACTGAAAGTTGCATAATGTTGGTGCTATCTAAGGGTCTGCAAGAATATTCTCACTCTTCATGTTCCTCTTTAGTTTTTGAATAAATCAACATATCATCTATGAACACAATTATTACAAAATTTTCTAGATAAATGCTCAACACACTGTTCATCAAACACATAAATGTAGAAAGTGCTTTTGTTAAACCAAAAGGTACCACTACAAATTCATAATGTCCATATCTAGTTCAACATGTAGTTTTATGAATTTCCTCCTCTTTAATTCTAACATTGTGATATCCTGACCAAAAACCTATCTTAGAGAAAATATTAGCTCCTCCGAATTGATCAAATAGGTCATCAATGTGAGGCAAAGGATACTTGTTTTTAATAGTCATCTTGTTAAGTTTTCTATAGTCAATACATAATCTGAAAGTTCCATATTTATTTTTGACAAACAAAACTGGTGCTCCTCACAGAGACACACTGGGTCTGATATACTGTTTATCTAACAGTTCTTGAAGTTGCATCTTAAGCTCTGTCAATTATGGAGTGCACATTCATTAAGGGGACTTAGACACCAGTGCAAATACATGTACTAAGTCTATGGTGAAATCTATGTCTCATCTAGGAGGTAATCCTAGAATTTCCTCCGGAAACACATCCTGAAACTCTTTCAGTATTGGATCCTTAGTTAACAAATTTTCATTCATTTCTTCAATATTTTTGGATATGTGAACAACATAAATATTACAACCTTTACTTGCATTCCTTTTTAGTTTTAAAGGAAGATTTTCCTTACTGACACTCCCTGTGGTATTCCTTTCACTGTTCCATTTTTTCCAAAATCGTTTATACAGTTAAAAGTCTTGTCACGATAATTTAAAAGATATGAATGTTTCTCCAACCAATACATGCCTATGAGTAGATAATATGATCCTAATGGAAAAATATTTAGATCTAACTTAGTATCCATTCCATCCATGTTCATTGTACAATCTTTTACCATTTCAACAATTTTCCTTTTTGTTCCTTCTTATGTTTGACTTTTTCTAGTTTACAATTTTCAACCACTGTAGGTGAAATATAACTCAAAATTGCACCAAGGTCTAATAATATAGATACAAATTTTTGATTTAACATACCTTCTATCTCCACCATGGAGGATTGATGGCCAACTTGTCGATTTTCCAGGGAAACATTGATTTTTTGAATACTTCGAGCAATATCATTTACTGTTGTCGCTTCTTGAATGTCGTGTACATCTTGATTTTTGTTTTTGATTAAAGGGAAATTTTGGTACAAGTGAGGTTATTTACAACCCCAACACTAGATAGGCACCCTAACTATCTCACTAATAGATCTTATTCGCAAAATATGTGGGTTTATAGTTGTTCTAAATTGATACACTTTGTTGTCCAAGAAATCGTTTTTTCCTAGCTGGTGCACTGTGTGATGGTTGTTGGGGATGCTTGAAATTTTTCTTCTTGGGATGAAACTTATCCTTATGTTTGTTCTGCCATGTTTTTTCATTTTTAGTTCTCTGTTTAATATGAATAAAGCATAGTTTAGCATGCCTTATTACTTTATTCATGGTCTTTGGATTAAGAAATTCAATTTTGTATTTATATGCTTGAGGAAAACAACTTATGAACCTTTGAAATTTTTCCTTCTCCTCCCTAAGTTAAGCTATGTATCTCATAAGATTCACAAATTTAGTCACAAAGTCTTCAACGAACATTTGTCCCTTTTTAAGATAATGGAATTCTTTGGCCTTTTTGTCATAATATCGTTCTGTTAAATATTTTTGTTTAAAATATTTCTTGAACAATTTCCAGTTTAGCTCATTGCTTCTAATATTATTAATTTATTTTGTTTCCTGCCACCAAATGGAAGCTTTTCCATTCAGTTGATACACAACTAATATAGCCTCAAGTTTTCTGGGTAATTATAAATTTGAAAGTATTTACTCATGTTCAGAAACCAAGCTTCTGCTCCTTCCTCAGATTCACCATCAAAATTGGGTGGTCTGATTTTATTAAATTCTCCAAGAAATTCATCCTCATGCCATTTCATTTTCTTTGTTTTAGGTATATTTCTCTGCAATGTGTTGTTGTCCGAATTATCTTTTTTATTTTCTTCGTCTACTAGTTTTGTTTTATCATTGTTCTCTTGATATTCCATATGTTTATGTGATTTTTCATTCGAAATCTCTTTTTTGGAATTACTGGAAGTATGTCCTATCAATCTTATTGCTTCATTTCAGTCATGTTTTTAAGAAGAATATCATTTAACTCTTCTTGTTCTTCACTAGCCTTAAGTAGCCTTTCATTATCACCCTTTATACTTTTCATATTTTCTTTTAGACTACGCATAGTTTCCAACGGTACTATAGAAATGTCTTGTGGTTGATCTTTGTTCAGATCTACATACATCCAGGGTTCACTTTAAGTTGATATTTCAAGTTATTGAGCGATGTTGATTTTTTATTTAATTATGATATGTGAAAAACACAATAATGTAAATTTTTTGTTCATTTAGAGTCCATAAGGTCGTAGTGTTTCAACCATGCTATGATACCATTTGTAATGACTCCTATTACCATCATTTTTTTTTAAGTTCCATCATTAAATGTGTACTTGTGCATTTATATTTAACATTTCCCTTGAATAGATTTAATTAAATGTTTATTGTATACAATTGTTTGGAACTCTTAACCAATGTCGATGAAACAACATTGGTTTCTTGGTTCTTAACTTTGCACGCCAATTCTACTATCATACCAATTTTCATCCTTAAAAGGTTCTTCTTCATGTAGCAGGTATCACAATTTATTTTGTTGGTTAATATATTATGTTCCCATTCAAAACAATGTTACTATCCTTCTCACCCATACCCACACAACAATTATGGCCTTGTAGATATGGATGATGATTTAAAGGTAATAAGTAAAACTCTTTTTTTCTATAGGTAATTTTCCGCTCTCTGCATATTTAAACTTCTAGATTATTGCAGTTAATGGTTATCACACTTGTTTCCACCATAACTAATAATACAAAAACATTAGAGATGGGGTTCTTAACCCACTCACATGTTACAATGTATTTATTTTTGAACGAATGTATTATTATATGCAAGCTATAGGGTAATGGTGGATATATTCCACAACTCCTTCCTTGATAAGAATTAAACCTACCCTAGCACATAGACATAGTCTCCATGATTATCAAAACAACATTTATAGGTTTATAGTTTTCACTTGAGAAATTATGTACTCATACATCACGTCATGAATTGAATATATGGAATAAGACATTTTATTAATTGGTTTTTAACCACATTTAAACCTAGTGTATATTAATGGACATTCGAGATGGCATAGTCCAAGTGAGACACGTCTTAGTGTTATTTAATTTTTCTTCCTCTCATATACTTGACAATAAACTCAACTTTAACTTTGGTGCGGAGAACGAGTCTATCACTAGTTTAGAGTATGGAAACCATCTGGATGGGGAGCATTACATCCTTTTGCTCTAATCAACCCAAGATTAGGGTTTCATCATATCCATTTTAATTTGCATAACCACCTCAAACCTGATCTATGGAGAGTGTCAACAAGATACATGTGATAACGCTTTTGATTAATGGATGTAGAATTTTGAAACATCCCCCTCTGGTACGACTCCTATGATGTACAACCGGTAAAAAGCACTCTTTATTTTTTTTCTTTTGTGTGTGTGGGTGTAGGAAGGTAATAATGACATTCTACTCAACAATGCAACACGACGACGAACACAACGCATGCAACTCACGCAACAACAACATAATGACCTAACATAAAATCACAACAAGCACCTGGAAGCAATGTACGACACTCAACTGACGGAGAATAAGAATGACTACCCTCTCGTCCTACCCTGCAATGGTTAGGACCTCCAGGACACATAAGCAACGCTCAAGCCCAGGTTCCCATTGATTTTGACCATTTAAGGTCTCAGGGCTGACGACTGTTCTAAGAAACAAGGAGGTGTCTACATCCCACCCGTCACAAGTAGACCAAGCCTACTAAGCTAAGGACAATCATCCCACAACTCAACACACCCAGAATTCATTACACACGTAACTAGAACCCTTACAATGAGCAACCAATCACATTAAACATTTATAAAACCAAGTACAAACATTAATTAATAATAAATAACAACACCCTCACGGAAAACACAAGCTAACAAATGAATTCGTCAACAACCCCAACCAATCACCCAGTCTAAACTAGTCAATATTACCATCCATTTTAATCGTGGGTTACTTCGTTGTGGTTAACAATTAAAATCTAAATAACATTATTGCACTCTGATTTAGCAAGTCTAGTTTAATGAATGTTAAAATTGAGTGACAAGTCTGGTCAATTAAATTGAAAGGATGTCTAATCAAATGAAGAGGTGGTCAACCAGATGCTATTAAATGGTTGAAAAAGTAAATATATAAAATTTTCAATCCATAAAGCTACCGTGTAAAATACAATAAATGTCAACCTAGCTAGGTATCCATAAAACCTGCATGAACCACTCTTTGTAATCATAGAAACAAAGTGAATTCATTCTGATGTATGAAAAATTAAAGATGTAAATCAAAATATCCATTTAATTAAATCCAAGGATGAATCTTATCTCCATGATTTCAAGTATTACAATAAAATCTCCACCTAAATGCACTACCCCTGAAAAGGGTGCATCATTTTGCAAAGAACAGACAAATCAATCAATGTTTAATAATAATAAAAAATTTGATTAATTATTATGAATATTTACTAATTCATATAATAAACTTATACTTTGCATGTGCTTAAAGATATTTTGCAAATCTCTTTAAATTTTAAAAAAAAAAGAGAACATTTAAAAAGGAAAGAAAAAGTCATAATGAGATAGGTATTTGGAGATGTCTTAACTAAACCATTAAATATCATGTTTAGATCAAAATAAGTTTTAAGGAGGTTACAAGATATGGTACCCACACTTATAAAGGCAAATCATTGTGCCATACGTCAGCAAAATGTAGGCTGCAATTTCTGGAAATCGTGCCCAATCAACAACAACTCATTCAACAAAAATGTTACTCATCTAAGGGTAATAACGTGTACAAGGACACACCAGGAAGACATTCAAATTTTCTATCATTATTAAAAGGAAAACGTTGTACCTAAACTGTCAAAACGCTCTTGAAACAAACACTCACTCAAGAAGTCGCACAGGTATAAAACCGCTCAACAATGAAGTCACACAAGTATAAAGAAAAAGGTGATCGCAGTCCTCAAGCCATCAGTATGAGGAGCACACAAGATTGAGGGCACAGATTCTTCTGGTAGTCTTACCCAGAAATTCGTGAAGGAGACGGACGCGTCGGATGGTGCAGTGTCTTCCAAATTTCGTGGGCAGTCTTTAAGGAAAGAAAATCATGGGAATAATGGGAAGGCGCAGAGCCATAACCCTATTGAAATGCACTGGGAACCAAACTAAGATTACGAGAATTAAATTGCAGAGGGCACCAAAAATTGCAGAGTTCCTTACGATTCTCAGAAAAAAAATTCAGAGGAAGTAAGTTGGGATACATCCCTAGGAAAACACAGAGAAGGCAAGATAACACGTGGAATCCATGTATGTAAATGCTGAGCAAAAAGGAGAATTCACCGAGCAAGGATTCTTCATCGAAATGCAACAAACCTAAGGAAAAATCATTGAGGGAACAAGGGTGAATTTTAAGTAAACGCAGAGGTAAAAAGAAAAAATTAAACCAATTCAAGATGTGGCATCAAATCCAGCATAGACAATGAGCCCAGGGAAATTTGCTGAGAATTCAATAACAATTGTGGTTATGACGGGCGATCAAAAACTTTTTGCAACAACCAGAGATAAAATATACAGTTAATAAATCACCAGAACTATATTAACTCGTTTATCAATCCATAGATCAGATGTATCTCATCATGGGAAAGGAGTGAAGGCATAAAATAAAAACACAGAGAAACAATAATTCTACCTTGCAGAAGAAAAATAGTAGGAGAGAAAATTGTGGTTCATTCTAATCATAGACAAGACGTAGAGTTATAATTATCCATCAATACATAAAACGCAGGGTTAAAATTTTATCCATCCACCCATAAAAACGCAGAGTTAAATTTTTGGGGATAGAAATTATAACTGTGGCGGAAGTACTCAATACAGGAAGGCACAATGACCATCAATCAAACAAGAGAAACCACTAGGTAGACGGCGAACAGGTGCGTCGTTCACTCATCATCCTCACACAAAAAAGCGGGGCATTGAGATCCATAGGTATTTTAACACCAAGGCAATGACCGTAGATCAGGCTCCTGGCCGACTGCTCAGGCGAGGACTGGTGAGCTTGGGACGAAGGCTAAGTAACCACGAAGGACACAATCAAACATATCTAGGTGGTCAAGACCTGCGGGAAAATGAAGGCCATGGGAGACAATCCATCATCGAGCTAGGCTAAGAAAGATTTCAGACATCAATCTAGACAATCAATTTACTTACCTAATCAAACATGCAGATCAAATCATAAGCCTACAACATCTACTATACAAAATGAAGAGAGTGTACCGTTGCCTGATCGCCCTCTCTGAGTGACGTCTGTGCGCTCTGTGCAACTCTCGCTTGCTGACCAACGAGACTTTATCGATACTTCCCAGCCAATTCTAGGGGTACTCTTCTTCCACCTTAGCCCCTCGAGCTGCAAAGGGGCAACACACTATCTAGAGATTTCGACTAGCTCCCAGCTCCGCTCACAAGGTTGAGCTACCACTCTTCACCGAGCTGGGTATCCCAACTCCCACAAGTTAAATCAGTCAAGTAGACAATTTTGCAGCGTAATGTTACGCAAACAGAAGATGATCCTTCATCCTTCTCCTTCCTTCATTATATAGAGTTTCGAACTTCCTTTCTTTCCTAAAATCTCATTTAATTAAAGTTTTAAAAATAAATTCCTAAAAAAATTTCTCCGTACAAGAGTCCCCCATCCTCTACATTCCTCCATAAATTAATTTCTTTAATTAATTAATTATCTTTATTTCCCTCACCCACCTAGAGTTACTCCTAGAATCACTCCTAGGTGTCCCCAAATTCTCTTACAGGTTTTAATGGCTTTCCCTATTATTAAATTGCTAATTCAGTTTAAATTAGAAAGCTCTTAAATGGTAGATTCTTTACTAAGTTTGACTTTCCGCTTTTTCCCTTATGTTCCCCTTTTTCCCTTTTTATGTTTACCTCTTTTCCTAGTTTCCTAATATTTTAGATTTTCCCTCTTTCCCCTTTTTACTTAGAACTCAAAAAGGCAGGTGTGGAAGTTAACCCTTTTTTCCTTTTCTCATTTAATTAGTATATTTTAAATTATCAAAGTAATAAAACAATGAATTCCCTTTTTTAATTTTAATCCAACTGATTTTTTTGAAACAATTAATTTCTTACTCCCTTCATGTTACAAAATTTAACGAAGATCATACTCTTTATTTATTTTGTTTTTAATTTTATTATATATATATATATATATATATCAATTTTTTTTAATATTTTTTTTTAGGATAAAATTTTACCACTAGCATGATTTAGACCTAGACCTTAATTTTCGTGATGGGCAACATTTTATTAGGGAAAATGTTTTTTTTTTTAAATTCTTATCACACTTTTCATCCTAAGGCCGACCAGGTTCATTCATTTATCAAAACAATGCGACGTGCCCTTTAGGATGCACTAGGTGCTCCAAGGGTTCCACTCGCCTCATATGTTCCCTTGCGCTATATATATATCAATTTTTTATTTTTTTTTAAAAAGAATAAAATTTTACCACTAGCATGATTTAGACCTAGACCTTAATTTTCATGATGGGCAACATTTGATTAGGGAAAATGTTTTTTTTTTTAAATTCTTATCGCACTTTTCATCCTAAGGTCGACCAGGTTCATTCATTTATCAAAACAATGCGACGTGCCCTTTAGGACGCACTAGGTGCTCCAAGGGTTCCACTCGCCTCATCTGTTCCCTTGCGCGACGTGCCCTTCAGGATGCACTACGTGCTCCAAGGGTGCCACTTGCCTCTTTCCATTTTTCTTGCGTGACGTGCCCTTCAAGACACACCACATGCTCCAAGGGTGTCACTCACCTCTTGACTGACTTGGTAGACATAAAAAAACCCTGGAGTAAAAACTCCGCCAGGTGAACTTGTGGGAGACTAAGGGCCTCTAAGGAATAAGTCCCCCGCCTTATTGCGTGCCCCTTAGGATCATTGTGAGCGACTGTCATAGTCTTCCCTCACAGAATCATGGGTCCTCTCGAACTAGGTAAATGTTAACCTACAATTCGAGCCACGACGGGAGTGCTAGTAGGCTGTGGCAGAGCTGTTGTCCACACCTCTCCCTCAACATCTCTGGTAGTCGTGCATGACCCCTTTACTCCACATGTGAGTCTGTTCGACAATCTATCGTCAACCTGCATCATCAACAAATCATGTCAGAACATATCCATATCATATCATCTAATCAGATGCACTAATATCATAGTAAAACAATCAAACCTCAATGGTACACTCCCTGACTCGATCCAGAGTCCAAGGGGTTCCATCGATGCCTCTGCATCCTCGAGGTCCAAAATCCTACACACTCAATAAAACCGAGTCAATAGCACCTATCTATGTCAATGCAGTAAAACATGTCATCAACCCATAATGCCTCATAATCAAAACAAATGTTTTAATAACATAAAATCCGGATCACTTGCGAGCAAGTGTCCTAAAAGAATAAGTTCACTTAGTGTGAAAGGGTGGGATGTTACATACACCCCCTCTTGGTATAAACTTCATCCTGAAGTTTTCACAGTATAAATGTTGAAATAAGTGTATCACAGTATCATAAGTCTATCTATCAAACAAAAATGGAAACTGCTGGCGCATATCATATGCATCCTCCCAGGTCGCCGAGTGCGGACTATAGTTGTCCCACTGGACCTTGACTTAATCTACTATTCGACACCGTAGTTGTCGAATGCGACGATCCAAGATGCGGATCGGCTCAGCCGTGAGCACCCCTTCATTCGACACCTACAAGGAACTCATGTCATTAACATATGTAGGATCACTAATATAATGTCTCAAAACAGATACATGAAAAACATCGTGCATGTGCCTCAAAGAATCAAGCAAGGCTAGTTGATAGGCCACGGGTCCCTTTCTCTCCATAATCTCGAAAGGTCCCACGAACCTAGGAGAGAGTTTAGCTCCCTTCCCAAACTTGATCGAAATTTTATGTGGTTTAACCTGCAAGAAGACTCAATCGTCGACCTTGTAACTACGGTTGACACGGTGTGCGTCGACATCACTCTTCTGTTGATCCTGTGCTTCTTTAATATTTTGTCTTATGGTTTGGATTTGCTCTTCCATTTCTTAGATTGCTTCTGGTACCACCAGGACCCTATCCTCAAGCTGATTCCAACTCAAAGGTGTCTGACACAGTTTCCCATAAAGAAACTCGAAAGGCACCATCTTAATGGTGCTCTAGTAACTGTTGTTGTAAGTGAACTCCACCAGTGGAAAGAATTCTTCCCAACGCTTTTGTTGGTCCATCACGTACATGTGCAACATGTCCTCCAAGGTCTGGTTCGTTCGTTCAGTATACCCGTCAGTCTCTGAGTGATACGTAGTACTAAATTTAAGTTAGGTTCCCAAGGCCTCTTGGAAACTCATCCAAAATCGTCTAGTAAACACCGATCCTCGACCAGATATAATCCTCTTAGGCATGCCATGCAGCCTCACAATCTCACTGATGAAAACTCTAGCTATGTCCGGTGCTTGATACGTCGTGCACACAGGGATAAAGTGAGCACTCTTCATCAGAGAGTCTACTACTATGAAAATCGAGTCATGTCTCCTTTCTGTCAGTGGCAATCCAACAATAAAATCCATCGAAATAACCTCCCATTTTGATTCCAGAATAGCGTGTGGTTGTAGTAATCCTGTTGGGTGTTTATGTTCAGCCTTTACCTGCTGACCTTCTAGACATTTGGCCACATAGTTGACTATCTCTGACGGTGTCACGATCCATCCTTCTTTCGTATGAAAATAACAGGTGCACCCCACGGTGACACACTAGCATGTATTAGTCCCAGGTCTAGCAACTCCTTCGGTTGCATTTTCAACTCTTGTAACTCTGGGGTCGACATCCGATAAGGCGTTCTTTCTATCGGTTCAGTCCCCGGTTTAATGTCTATGGTAAACTCCAATTCCCTCTCCGGCGGCATCCCAGGTAGCTCCTCTGGTAATACATTTGCAAACTCTCTCACCACCAGAAGGTGTTCTAAACCTTCTGCTAATCCCTTCTTGTTTAACGAAAGGATCGCATAAATCTTGAATCCCTTGCGCATGCTCTTCCATAGCTATAAGGAAGATATGAACCTCAGGGAAATTCCCTGGTTCCATCCTACAATCACACGTCTATGTCCCTCGTCATCGACCAAACTCAACCGTTTCATATTACAGTTGACTATCGCCTCATGCGATTCCAACTAGTACATACCAATCACAACATCATAAGATCCTAAGATCATGACGTATAGGTCGGCCTTGGTAACAAACTCTCCTAGGTTGAGGATACATCCCGTAACCTTTCCTCCAACCTTTTGTTTGGATCCCGAGGCCATCTCTATGAAGATAAACTCATCCTGTTCGACTTCATTTAACTTAATCATATTTAGCGCTGCACCAGAAATGAAACTCTCAGTAGCACCGGGATCTATCAAAATACTAAGGGTTTGGTTAGTGACGGTACCTGTCGTCTCGAGAATAGTCGACTGATGCTCTGCCTGGCGGTTATTTACCGCTGCATGAATCCGATGGGCCTTGCCCATATCTCCCATGGTAGTGGGTCCAGATGATCCAGACACTCTGGTCCTCTCCACAGGGTAGTTGCGCTGGTAGTGTGGCTCCCCACACGTCCAACACCCCTTCTTCGGCCCAGTAGTCCTAGTACCTGAAGTAGAAGATGACAGCCCACCTGCCTGGAAACCTGGTTTGTTCTGCTGAACAAGACTAAAATGTTGTTGCTGCGGTCGACGTTGTTGTTGATGTTGTGGTCCCCGATAAGGTGTCTGCTGCTGATGCGTCGGTCACCGAGGTGTAGTGAAAGTGGATCCCCTCTGGAAGCCACGATATCCCAACGTATGTCTGGGTGGTGTCTGATGCTGTTGTGCACCAGATGACACCTTCCCTGCTAATCTCGCTAGAGTCTTGGTCTGACCCCCACTGATAAGCTCCTCCTCTGCTATGAGGGCCTTCTAGACGACATCATGCAATGTTTGAGGCATCAAAATACTAAACTTTTCACGTATGTTGCCATTAAGGCCGAACACGAACCTATTGACCTTAAGTTTCTTAGTGTTAAGGTGCGGAGCATACCAGAGCAGCTCCATAAAATGGGCCTCGTACTCGGGCACCGTACGATCGCCCTGTCGTAAGGCATTGAACTCATTGAGCTGACGCTCAATGAATTCCTCTGAAAGGTACCTCTCTCAGAACTATTCCTCGAACATTTCCCATGACACGTCTTCGATGGCCACATTCAGCTGCGGTAGGAGTGTCTTCCACCATAGAAGAGCGCTCGCCTTTAGTTGAGATACCACCATGTGAACCTTCATGTTGGAGGTATAATCGCGAAGTGTGAAGCACATCGCCATGTTCTCCAACCATGCCTTAGCGGCTATGCCGTCCGGGGCACCAAATAACTCGAGAAATTTGACCTTCTCGAGTTCATGGTGAATGCTACCATTACCAACCGGAGCGCATGGTGGAACCTCAATGAGTGTCGGCGCCCTGGCCTCATCTATGTCCAAACGGCTTATCAATGCCTCAAACATGCGCTGAAAATATCTCATCATTCTGACTACATCACCAACTACTATCTGCTCCTGTCCAAGAACCTGCTCGCCTCCCTGGGGGTTAGACCCCTCAGGCATGGATGCTACTGGAGGCGTCGCGCCTCCTCCCCTAGCACCCCATCGTCTGTCTCCACGACGTCCTCTAACCATGATTACCTGCACGAATACAAGTCAACTCAATTAGTAACATTATAATCAAATCATATCAACGAAATCTGTAGCGATCCCAAGTTGCAGGTTGAACCGGCTTTGATACCACATGAAACATCCCCCTCCGGTACGACTCCTACGATGTACAACCAGTAAAAAACACCCTTTAAATTATTATTTTTTGTGTGTGTGGGTGTAGGAAGGTAATAATGACATTATACTCAACAACGCAACACGACGACGAACACAATGCATGCAAATCACGCAACAACAACATAATGACCTAACATAAAAACACAGCAAGCACCTGGAAGAAATGTGCGACACTCAACTGACGGAGAATAAGAATGACTACCTGCATGTCCTACCCTGCAATGGTTAGGACCTCCAGGACACATAAGCAACGCTCAAGCCCAGGTTCCCATCAATTTTGACCATTTAAGGTCTCAGGGCTGACGACTGTTCTGAGGAACAAGGAGGTGTCTACATCCCGCCCGTCACAAGCAGACCAAGCCTACTAAGCTAAGGACAATCATCCCATAACTCAACACACCCAGAATTCATTACACACATAACTAGAACCCTTACAATGAGCAACCAATCACATTAAACATTTATAAAACCAAGTACAAACATTAATTAATAATAAATAACAACACCCTCATGGAAAATGCAAGCTAACAAATGAATTCGTCAAGAACCCCAACCAATCACCTAGTCTAAACTAGTCAATATTACCATCCATTTTAATCGTGGGTTACCATTCTAGAGAGGCACATTTATTGCCATTTGTCATTGATGTTTAATATAAATTATCCTTATTACCGTTCAATTTGAGAAATTCTAAATTATAAACTGTCGTCAAGGTACCATCTAAATTAACCATAAGGGCACATCAATTGAGCAAGTCTGAACTTCATTGTGGTTAACAATTAAAATCTAAATAACAATATTGCAGTCTGATTTAGCAAGTCTAGTTTAATGAATGTTAAAACTAATTGACAAGTCTGGTCTAAGGAGACAGACGCGTCGGATGGTGCAATGTCTTCCAAATTTCGCAGGCAGTCTTTAAGGAAAGAAAATCATGGGAATAATGGGAAGGCACAGATCCATAACCCTTCTGAAATGCAGTGGGAACCAAACTAAGATGACGAGAATTAAATTGCAGAGGGCAAAAAAAATTGCAGAGGTCCTTACGATTCTCAGAAAAAAATTCAAAGGAAGTAAGTTGGGATACATCCCGGGGAAAATGCAGAGAAGGCAAGATAACACATGGAATCCATGTATGTAAACACTGAGCAAAAAGGAGAAGGCATGGAGCAAGGATTCTTCATCGAAACACAACAAACCTAAGGCAAAATCATTGAGGGAACAAGGGTAAATTTTAAGTAAACGCAGAGGTAAAAAGTCAAAATTAAACCAATTCAAGATATGGCATCAAATCCAACGTAGACGATGAGCCCAGGGAAATTTGCTGAGAATTCAATAACAATCGTGGTTATGACGAGCGATCACAAACTTTTTGCAATAACCAGAGATAAAAGATACAGTTAATAAATCGCCAGAACTGTATTAACTCGTTTATCAATCCAGAGATCAAATGTATCTCATCGCGGGAAAGGAGTGAAGGCATAAAATAAAAACATAGAGAAACAATAATTCTGCCTCGCAGAAGAAAAATAGTAGGAGAAAAAATATGCGGTGCATTCTAATCACAAGAAAGACGCAGAGTTAAAATTCTCCATCAATACATAAAACGTAGGGTTAAAATTTTATCCATCCACCCATAAAAACACAGAGTTAAATTTTTGGGGATAGGAATTATAATTATGGCGGAAGTACTCAATACAGGAAGGCGCAATGACCATCGATCAAACTAGAGCAACCACTGGGTAGACGACGAATAGGTGCGTCCTTCGCTCATCATACTCGCACAGAAAAGTAGGGCATTGAGATCCATAGGTCTTTTAACGCCAAGGCGATGACCGTAGATCAGGCTCCTGGCAGGACTGCTTAGGCGAGCACTGGTGAGCTAGGGATGAAGGCTAAGAAACCACAAATGACACAATCAAACACATCTAGGTGGTCAAAACCTGCGGGAAAACGAAGGCCATGGGAGACAATCCATCATCAAGCTAGGCTAAGAAAGATTCCAAACATTAATCTAGACAATCAATTTACTTACCTAATCAAACATGCAGATCCAAGCATAAGCCTACAACATCTACTATACAAAATGAAGAGGGTGTATCATTGCTTGATCGCCCGCTCTGAGTGACGTCCGCGTGCTCCGTGTGACTCCCACTTGCCGACCGGTGAGACTTCACCGGTACCTCCCAACCAATGCTAGGGGTACTCTTCTTCCCCCTTAGCCCCCCAAGCCACAAAGGGGCCACACACACACTATCCAGAGATTTCGACTAGCTCCTAGCTCGCCTCACAAGGTCGAGCTACCACTCCTCACAGAGTTGGGTATCCCAACTCCCACAAGTTAAATCAGTCAAGTAGAAAATTTTGCAGCATAATGTTACGCAAACAGAAGATCATCCTTCTCCTTCCTTCACTATATAGAGTTTCAAACTTCTTTTCTTTCCTAAAATCTCATTTAATTAAAGTTTTAAAAATAAATTCCTAAAAATTCTTCTCCGTACAAGTGTCCCACATCCCCTACATTCCTCCATAAATTAATTAATTAATTTAATTAATTATCTTTATTTCCCTCAACCACCTAGAGTTACTCCTAGAATCACTCCTAGGTGTCCCCAAATTCTCTTACAGGTTTTAATGGCTTTCCCTATTATTAAATTGCTAATTCAGTTTAAATTAAAAAGCTCTTAAATGGTAGATTCTTTATTAAGTTTAACTTTCCGCTTTTTCCCTTATGTTCCCCTTTTTCCCTTTTTATGTTTACCTCTTTTCCTAGTTTCCTAATATTTTAGATTTTCCCTCTTTCCCCTTTTTACTTAGAATTCAAAAAGGCAGGTGTGGAAGTTAACCATTTTTCCCTTTTCTCATCTAATTAGTATATTTTAAATTATCAAAGTAATAAAACAATGAATTCCCTTTTTAAATTTTAATCCAACAGATTTTTTTGAAACAATTAATTTCTTACTCCCTTCATGTTACAAAATTTAACGAAGATCATACTCTTTATTTATTTTGTTTTTAATATATATATATATATGTGTGTGTGATTTTTTTTTTTTTAATGACAAAATTTTACCACTAGCATGATTTAGACCTAGATCTTAATTTTCGTGATGGGCTACATTTTATTAGGGAAAATGTTTTTTTTTTTTTTTTAATTCTTATCACACTGTTCATCCTAAGGCCGACTAGGTTCATTCATTTATCAAAACAACGCGACGTGCCCTTCAGGACGCACTACGTGCTCCAAGAGTGCCACTCGCCTCTTTCCATTTTTCTTGCGCGATGTGCCCTTCAGGACGCACCATGTGCTCCAAGGGTGTCACTCGCCTCATGACTAACTTGGTAGACATCAAAAACCCTTGGAGTAAAAACTCCGCCAGGTGAACTTGTGGTAGACTAAGGGCCTCTAAGGAATAAGGCCCCCGCCTTATTGCACACCCCTTNAAACATTAACCTACAATTAGAGTCACAACGGGAGTGCTAGTAGGTTGTGGCAAGGTTGTTGTCCACACCTCTCCCTCAACATCTCTGGTAGTCGTGCGTGACCCCTTTACTCCACATGTGAGTCTGGTCGGCAAGCTATTGTCAGCCTGCATCATCAACAAATCATGTCAGAACATATCCATATCATATCATCTAATCAAATGCACTAATATCACAGTAAAACAATCAAACCCCAATGGTACACTCCCTGACTCAATCCGGAGTCCAAGGGGTTCCACCGATGCCTCTGCATCCTCGAGGTCCAAAATCCTGCACACTCAGTAAAACCGAGTCAATAGCGTCTAGCTATGTCAATGCAGTAAACAACATGTCATCAAGCCATAATGCCTCATAATCAAAACAAACGTTTTAATAACATAAAATCCGGATCACTTGCAAGCAAGTGTCCTCAAAGAATAAGTTCGCTCAGTATGCAAGGGTGGAATGTTACAAATTTAATATTCATACATGCTTCTTCTGATATCTCTTTATTTCATAGACTAAATTCATTTTATGTGGCTTGCATGCAGGGATTACGCAGGCTTGGAACTCTCAGCCTTTCCCAAAAAAGTATTCTCGCTATCCATTGGCATTAAGGTAAGATGCGACTTGTTTACAGTTTGAAGCTTTTAGTTTTATTGTATTATTATTCAAACCTTTCCAACGTTGTTTGGCTACGAGTTTCTTGAAGATTGCATTGGAACCCTTGATGCAAAATCGTATCCCGTGGTCATTGGTAACGATTTACACTTTGGTGAATACCGATATGCATTTTTCATAGATGAAAGATTATCCTAAAGGAAATGATACTTAGAATCATTGAATGATAATATGGCCTCCACCGTATTGCAGAGGTTAGGTAGCCATATATTGGCTTCTTTCAAAAACATATTTTCTTACTCTATGGAATAAACAATATATAAATTTCGTTTTTTTCTCTGTTATTATCTTTGTTGAACTCCAATGTATAATACACGGTTGTTTGAGCTCATACGTGCTCTTTATATATATTATGAAAATACACAACAATTGGTTGCTATTGAATAAAGGGTTTACATCATTTTATGGCTTGCTTAGATTAATTAATTCTCATAAATTCTTCTTAAATGTTTACCTCACTCTTTTCTAAAGAAGAAGTTCTGGTTATAGTACTCGTACTTATTATAGTTTCTGGTTCAATTCAAGTTTGAAAGACATTGTTCTTTTACTGGTAATAATATACTTTGTCTATTATGCAACCCTATATTTAAATATACTTTGTCTATTATGCAACCATATATTTTCTTGAGTGCTTTAGTTCTAATAAATCTAATACATAAAAATAGATATCTCATAAGATTTCAATATCTTTGTTATAAGCAAACATTTTTCCCTCTATTTAAAAAGATCATCTTTTTCCTTTTAATAAATAATTTGTAAATATCATTTAAATATATGTGGTTTTTTTTTTTAATATTTTAATAACAATAATTTACATTGTTTTTATACAAAAGGGTTATGTCGATTTTTAATCAAAATCATTTTATTTTGATAAACAAATGTTCTTACTTGGAAGTAACATATGAATAGACATATACATTTTCTTCCTAACTGCTATAATAAATAAGAAATTTTCACAAAGATATTAACCTAAGTCACTTATATATTTTTCTTGTTCTTTTTCACTTTAATATTTATAAACAATATTCTTTTTAAAAATAGAAGACATAGTATTGGGGTTCTATTGTTTATTGTTATCAACAATAAATACTTCACAAATATATTTCTGGTTATAATCAAAATGGTAACTTTTGTAGTTATTTCCTACTATAATAGTTGTCATTCATTAGTAAAAGAAATAAAAGAAGTGAAACTTGTCTAAGCTTGCTTCAATATTTGGGAAAAAAACTAAGTAGAAGTTACTTGTCCTTGTCACCCCAAGCTTAAATTATTGTTCTATAGAGACTGAAAATGTATAACCTTTTTCATATTTCTCATAGTTTAGTTCTTTCCAAAACCATCAAATTCAATTCACAAGTATTCAACAAAGACTTGGCTCATAAGATAATTGTATATAATAACTTGCCTAGGTATTTTCAAGTTGGCCTCATATCTAACCCTAGGGAATCTTCTTGGCCTACTTTTATGCTAACTTGTTTCGTTACGTCCCACACCTTTGGGAGTAGGGTTCCACTTGTCCCATGAAAAATAATTCACTCTAGTGGTTTTTATCTTTTTCACTCATCCATAAAATAATGATTTAATCTTTGTAATTGGATTCTATAATTAGTTTGTTTCTTGTTAATAAAATAAATTAAAAATTAACTTTACAAAAAATATTCATCATCAATATTTATGATGATATGGCTCCACATAAGTCTTTTCCAATAATTTCACAACATAAACTAGCAAGAAATTAAATATTTAAATGTTTATAGACTAAGGGACATTACAACCTCCCACCATAGTTTGTGTGGTAGAAGAAAAAACGTAAATCTATGTGATTGAAAAGTAAAGTTCATTTAATTTGGTCACTATTACCACAAACAAAAAATAAATAAAATAATAAAAATAATAATAATAATAATAATAATAATAAAATGCAAATTTGGAGATATGGGCAGTGGGACCTTTCAAATTCATGGAATAAGAAATGTTCAAAGTCAACTGTAAGGGAAATTATAAAGAGATGAATTTGGGATCCAAAATCCGAGAATCTCATGATTTGTGATATTAGATACCCATAAAGACCAAATAAATTAAATTAAAAAATAATATAATAAAATAAATAAAAATAAAATGAAACAAAAAATAAATAAAATAAAATAAAAAATGTATCGTGTATCATGTAATTCATCTGGGATGAAATGTATCTAGATAGAATGCATCACGATTCATGGGAAAGTAATAAAGTTGTGTCATTGTGAGAATCCAGATCTAGATACTAGCAAACACTGTCAGTTCATTTTCCAACTCATCGATCAATTAAGATTGTGCACAACACATGTCGCACGACATGTCATCTACCACCATCAATTTTTTGACTCAACTGTAACATATGACATCCATGATAAATAAGAAATAGCATTATAATGACACATGGATTCATGAGACACATCATCTGCCACATCACTGAATACGATGATAGGACAAACACGTTTGAGGACCATAACTTTGTATCCCAAACTCGAAATGAAAAAAATTGTATATTTTTGGAAAGATGTCAACGAGTAGAGGATGATGGTGACCTCAAAATTATGAAATGATGTAATTGGGTGAAGCAAAAATTCATAACGTAAACATATTGATGACTGAAACACATCATAAATATAGTAGATAAATGAATTCAAAAGAAAATAAGATAAAAAAATTAATCCAATGCAACTACAAAACAAGAAAAATGAGAAATTCAATAATAATCATGCTAAAAAAATAGTAAACTATACAACCATAAAGCCTCAAGTCAAGACTTAAAACTAAAGTAAAAATAGTAAGTAGTTTCAAAGTTTAATGGGGGAGGGGCTTAATTTTGTTCAAAATGAAGGGGAAGTTGTTGTGGGAAGAACACCTCCCTGCACCAAACAAATTGACCAAGTTGCAGGAGGTTTTCCAACAATTATAGGCCTAGATTGCAAATATGAGAGAAAAACCGAAGAGCACCCCACCATAAGAGTGAGTGGAGGTGGAGAACGATATTGTTTCCACAGAACATTTGTTGCACCAAGGACAAGTGCACATGGAAGGATTCTCAAGGGTAGTCAACTTTATCTTTCAACTTTGGACCGACCTATAGGACACCCTAAAATTAGTACCATCGAAGACCACATGTACACAACTGAGGCGCATATTAATGACAAGAAGCAGTCACTTTCCTCCTTCTAACTGAAACCATGCAAGGAGGACATGATCGAGATATTCGATCTTCATAAGCATATTTCATCTTCTTGGGATGAATAATAGTTTTTGTCCATTGTTGTGTTGGAAGCACAAGAGTAGCCTTAGCAACACCATTATGCACTCATATATGCACATGCAAAGGCAACCCGAGTAATCAAGTTGGGTGCACAGATCAAGCCTACATATAGGTCGACCACACCAGAAGAGGTTGAATTTTTTTTCCATGACATGAAGGATCTATTGGAGGTATTTTATCAGTTCGATATAGAGTTCCAAAACTTCATCACCAAGCTCATGAAGAAGCTACCATCTGTCGTATCCATCACACTGCAATAAATTTCCTTGGCTCAAGGAAGATCCAAATAATAGTGTTGGGGGCTTGTTGGCACCATAAGTGTTGGAAATACCACATGCATGCACCACAAGTGTCTATGTCTACATGTGCCACATGTTTTGTACCATGTGGCACCAATATTCAATGTGTTCCAACTAGTTTCTATTGCTTCAGGGATAACCATTTTCCAGTGTGATTTCCAACTCCGGTGCCACATAAACACTTGTAACAAATAACACATGCATAAATTATAATGACTTTTAACTTTTTGTAACTAACTATTTTTTCATGATTTAGGTTGTTAGGGAGTGGGTGGATTTTTTAACATTGCCATGCTTATGTAGAGATAAAAGGGATGCACATGAACTAGTAATTTTGAGGAGTTTAGTTGTTGAATGTGGAGTATTGTTCAATCTAATTCTTGGGTTTTATAATATGAGAGAGAAATTAGATCGAGATCCGAGTCTTTCATTTTTGGTTCAATATTAATGGGTCTCTAAGAAGGCTATGAACCTCATTGTATATTAATTTCTATCTGTGATTAATGAATGAAATCATGAGACCTGAATTAATACTATATATCATGAGCTCTGTTATGAATGATTCTTTTTATGTAAATTGTATTGTTCTTTACTTATATGAATGTTGATGAGAATGAGTAGGAATTAATGGGAAACTCCAGGTTAAGTATTTCCCATATGTAATATTCCTTCATGCAATGCACAATTGTTTGGTCTCTATAATTCTCATAGCATCTCTAGTGAGACCTTATTTATTCCTTGAATATTGAATATTCCAATTCTAATGGGGTGTTTGTGGGTAAATCCTTTCAAACCCTAGGTATGAAACCTCGATCCAACACCTTTAGTGGTCCC
Organism: Picea engelmannii; assembly: GCA_009831015.1. NCBI lineage: Eukaryota > Viridiplantae > Streptophyta > Pinopsida > Pinales > Pinaceae > Picea > Picea engelmannii. The sequence goes on from ML800187.1 coordinate 175,231, forward strand.
CTCATCAAAATCCTATCCAAAAGGAGCCTATATGGCTTCAAAGAATCATAAACAAAGTATAAGTCAAATAAAAAAAGGACCAATTCCATCCAAAACATTCTCAATGGAACTCTAAAGTAGGAAAGAAATCATAAACAAGGCCATCAAACTCCTCCCAAATTTTCCATTGTCCTAGAGCCACTACTAAACCATTCTTTAAGATATCATCTTCTTGAATATTTCTTTCTATGTATATATGTTGGAAAGTAATGGAAATAAAAATACTTTCTTAATTCATAATTTCCTCATATGCAGGTTGTAGTGTGAAGTTTTCACAAGTATAATCACCCTTCATCCAATTTATAATAACTTGTGAATCACCAAAAACTTATACCCTCTGAGAACCTTGATCCCATGTTAGTTTGAGTGCAAGATTCAATTCAAACATCTTGGATAAATTATTTGAACCAATGCCAATCCCCACTTTGAACTTGAACCCGTTTTGATTTGATAAGTGAACAATGCCTCTAGCCCCACACATAGTGCCTCCATTAAAGTATATCCATTCCATAGATTTATCTATTACTTCATTAATGGAAATTATAGGTGGCTTCATTGGTTTAAATTGATCAAAATTCTTTAGAATATTCAAAGACTGAAGTGCACATTGCAAAGGAGGGATCTGGATTTCCTAAAAAATAATCTAATTTCTAGATAACCATATGCCCCATGCTACAATAAGGGAAAGAGCCCGATATTATTTTGTAGTATGATTTTACTTACATAGTTTGAAGTATTAATCAATGGAATCGCCAAGGAACTCATATAGACAACCCTTAGAAAAGGGAAGAGTGGTACATTGTTAAGAAAAAAACATCTTCCAACAAAGGATTCAAACAAAGTTTGGCATCATACACCTCCAAATGATTTGGGAAACCAACTCAAAAAAAAAAAACATTAGTAAATCCATCTGAATTAAACCTACCAGTAAACAAAGATAATCCATCATAACCTTAGATAACTACTTAAAATAGATATTAATATTTAGAAAGTAGTTTAATAAAACATGAATTGGAGATGTATTCAATAAGTCAGTAAGTCCTAGATCCAAATATTATCCTTAAAAACTACTACTTTCTGGAGCAGGTGAACCAAACCCTTGATACATAGGAGGAAAAATAGATGATGAGAGACAAGAGGAGATAGAACCTATTGTGGAAAATATGTCACATCAAGGGAAAATACTCACAAGAAAGAAGGCACAACAATCTCTTGAAGAAGGAGAAAGTCAAGGGGGGAAACCACCAAAATAACAAAGAGGAAATCTAACAAAGATAGGTGGGAAGAATAATAAAACCATGAAAATGAAATGGGACTTCAACAATCTATTGAAACCTCCCTTGGTCATGATAGGAAAATAAACAAGGGATAAGAGGCTCATGTGTCTTTGGATCCATTATGAGGCGATTCATTTCCCTATCATCTACTCATGATAATGTTGTCCTGGAATTGAAGAAGATTTGGGAGAAAAAACATGGAAGATTCTCTTAGAGATATAATCAAAACAAAGAAGCATTATTTAATTCTCATTGAGGAGACCAAGATGGGGGATTCTGAAATACTACAATTAGGGAAAAAAACTATGGAAAAATAGTGAAGGGGTAGCAATAAGCTCAAGATGAGCATCAAGAGGAATATCGACAATGTGGGATCCTTAAAAAATAAAGATAGAGGCATCCTTTTGTTCACAACACTAGATCTTGATTCACTTCCAATACAAGGACTTGGGTATGTTATTTACTCTTATAAATATTTGCATGCCAGTTAGGCATCTTGAAGAGGTAGCATGTTGGAACTCAATGCAAGACATATGGGAAAGTATAGCTTTAAACTCTTGCATTTTGGATAGGGATTTCAATACATTATTATCAAATTTAGAAAAAATATGAGGAAATGATGTGTGTGACCCTCTGTAAAAAAAAATAGAAGACTTAACTTTTTATTTGGATATGATAAATGTCAAACCATCTAAAGGAAAATATTTTATGTAGAGAAATAAGAGGATGGGTTTGGGATACATTGCAACCCACCTGGATAGATTTCTTATTCATAGCGACTTCTTCCTCTTTGACCACTTAATCTCCTCAAATTCAATCCCTTATACCATCTTCTATCATAGTACCATTGGGTTATCCTTTGAACGCCCCTAAAATTTCATCCCAATCCCTTTTAGATTCATCCCCCTTTGGCTACAGAATGAGGAATTCCTCACTCTTGTAGAGGAGGCCGTGAGACTCCCCACTTCAATATCCATAGATTTCATTTGGGAATCTAAATTAAGGGAAACAAAACAAACCTTAAATTGTTGGGCCAAGACTGTTTTCATGGCACCAAAGAAAGAAATGTTAAACTACCAAAGGAAATTGGAGTTAATTCATTAAGTTATGGAAGAGGGAGAAATCATTGAACATATGATGTATGTAGAGAGAGATGCATACCAAAAAATTGAAGCATATTTCAATAAGGAGGAAGAAGACTAGAGATTGAAATTGTGAAGCCTTTGGCTAAAAGTGAGAGAAAAGAATACCACTTTATTTCACAAACAAGCAAAAGAAAGAAGGTAGAAAATAATTATTGAAAAAATCCATCTGGAGAATGGGCAATGTGTAGAAGAGTTTGCAAAAGTGAAGGATGCAACCAAGCAACATTTTGAAGAGTTATGCATTCAGGAGGAAGAAGAAAATTTTGCAAACAACAAATAAATGTTAGAACATATACCAACTATAATAAATAGGGAAGAAAATGTATCCCTTCTTAAAAACATATAAGAAGAGGAAATATGGAAGGATGTTTGGAATCTGGAATAGGACAAAGCATTAGGGCTTGACGATTTTTCGATCCATTTAAAAAAAAAAAAATCGGACTTAGTGAAATTTGATCTAAAAATTATTTTGAATTATATTTAAGGAAGAAAAAAGTTGGTGGAGTGACCAAATCTAATTTTTTGTTCCTTATCCTAAAGGAGGAAAACCCCACCACCTTTTCTCATTTTTGACTAATTTATTTATGCAACTTTGCCTATACAATTTTAAACAAAATTAGTGAAAGCATACTGAAGAAAGTTATGCCAAAATTTATTTCATAAAACCAAGGTTATTTTACGTAGAAAAAACAGATAGTGGATAATATCATTCTCATACATAAAGCAATTCACCAACAGAGCGTATAAAGAAAAAGGGATGATTATAAAAATGGATATGGAAAATTATTTTGACCGGGTTTGACATTCCTTCCTTTTTGTTGTCTTCAAGAAGTTTTGTTTTAATGAGGAATTCATAGCATGGGTTGAAGTATGCATCGAATCTCCATGGATATCTCCTATCATCAATGGAAGGCCCTCCAGTTTCTTCAAAATCAATAGGGGACTACAACAAGGTTGTCTGTTATCTTCTCTTCTCTATATAACAATGGATGAAACTTTAATATGAAATAAGTATAGGGTGGATTCAAAGCCTAAGATTCACAAGAGTATTAAAGGAGATCAACCATTCTAAATTTTCCGATGAAACATTACTGCTAGATGCAGCTACAACAATAATAGCCAAAAGGTTCAAAAAGATGTTAGACAATTTTTTAAATTCTTCAAGAAGAAAGATAAACAATAAGAAAACTCAAATATATGGATGGAACATCTCATAGGAAAATTTGCACTAAATATCTAAAAAAATTGGTTTTCCTAATGTTGAGTCTTGGAAAACTTTCAAATACTTAGGAATGCTAATATCCATGAGAAATCCCACTTCACAAGTGTGGTAGGGGGACCTAAGTAAAATGGAGAAATGAATATAGCAATTGGTAGTAAGATGGCTAAACCTAGTAGGAAAGATACCATTAATAAAATGTGTTCTCTCTATTTTTCCTATTTATTAATGTGTTTCGTTGCTTGCACTAAAAGGAATCATGGAGCATACAACCAAAAACATAAGAATTTTTTTATGGGAAGGAGGTAAGGTCAACACAAAAAATGTTCATCTGATTAATTAGACCACCATTCGATCAAGTAAAGATAGGGGAGGTCTTGCTATCAAATATTCAACCCTAATGAATATTTATATGGGAGCTAAAATCCTCTAGAGATTAGTTATAGGAACCCATGTATGGTGGAAGGTTATCATTCTCAACAAATATTTTAGGGGAACATGAAAAATATGCTTGGAATCTCCCTTGTCAGTTACTTGAAGGTATACCATTTGGAATATTTTCAAATTAGTTGCATTGTTGATCCAATCCAAATTATCATGGGTTCCAAGTAATGGGAGATCAATAAATTTATGGTTAGATAGTATTATCAAGAACCCCCCTTTAGAATTGATAGAGGAATTAATACCTTTAAAGGAATGGTTCATTATAAATGGCTACCATAAGTTAGTAGATATCACGGAGTGGAGTGAAGAAGGAAGATGGAAAGGTTGGAAAAATATTTCCTCTCTAGAAGAACTATCTAAAAAAGTAAATATAGTATTCAAAGATCTCCGCTCTTGAAATATGCGCCCTAGTTGATCCCAATATTCTTGACGATCGGGGATGGGGAACATAAGGGTACACAATAAAGGAAGGATAATACATATTGTTACTAGACTCCCCTTTCCCCCAAATATCAAGAATATGGTAGCATATTTGGAGTATATGGCAGGGAATCTCTCTTCCTAAAGTAAATACCTTTTTTTGGGTCATGGTCCATGGAAATTTGTTAACTGTTGAAAACCTCCAAAAGTGAGGAATTGAGGGACCATCCAAAT
>ML800188.1:6460-48720 GCA_009831015.1 Picea engelmannii
CCGCGTACTATCTTTAAAAGTGTGATTTTGAGAAGCTGATAAGTGTAACTTTCTTCATGAAAATGATCTTAAAGAAGAGTTAGATCTTCCATCATCATGTCATTATCATGTCATCATCTTGATAACCAAAAATGTGGATAACAAGGGGTCCATCCACTCATCTACCACCTCGACATGGTTTCCACCATGGACCTGCCACCTGGATAGACACATGACACTCATACCGTATCACGGACCCTCCTCTCAAAGGTCCCAGACACCATGACACATGGAACAACCATCACTTGACACATGGACCAACCACCATATGACATGTCATCATCAGGCCCACGGTTCTCCACTTAGATTTTGAAACTCATTTATTGCGCATTGGTTGGGATTACGTCCTTGGCACATGTCCTCTTTTGCTTGTAGGCTTACCACCAAAATCAACGATTAGTATTAGGTCTTTCCTTCTCACTGATAGAGGGTCTAGATCATCCCTTGGAGTGCCTCCCGTAGGATACCATCCACCTTGGATCCAAAAACCAAGGTCCCTCTCTGACTGAATAAATGACCCTGGTTCACTCTTAGAGTTCCTCCTTTCGAAGTTCATCCTCTCAAGGATACTATGAATAACACCCTTCCAAAGAAAAGACGAGATGTCTCAACCCTTCAGATATGATGACTGATATTTAAGGGCCTTCGGGCCCTACAGGCCCATTCTCTTCCATTAACCAATTATAAATTGACATGTGTCCACTTTTGTGACATGCTAGCATTTGTGCTAGCACTCCTTGTCAGTATGACATCACCGTGATGTTACTCACCCTTTTTACCTTGCTCCAATAGGACCATGATGATCTATGGTTGAGGTTTGAGTTCTCCCCTATTCTGATCAATGGTCCTCATTGGCTCTCAGATTTACCCCTATCGAACTTTGATAGTAATCATAGCAACGGATCTAATGATCCATACATACCCATCATGCCAAATCAACAACTGGGATTGGGTCTTCCCCTCCTACCGACCTATGGTTCAGATCATCTTTTGGTGTTCTTCCCCAGATCAAACAATTGACACTCAGAGACTCTTTTCAAGGTTTTAAGCCCGGCTGGGGCTGCCTTTTTCCTCTCAATGAACCAGGTATCAACACCTGTCGTCCTCCAGGACACACTAGCTTCCACACTAGTAGGATGCAAAACACCGATGTTATCTACTTCCCATTACTCACCAAGAGAACTGATGGGACCCATGACGAATAGATGACTAAGATCATGTCACACCCATTTTCCAATCAACGATCCACATTTTTTCTTAGATTCCCCCCCCCATCGGAGCCACATTGCAACCTAGTACTGGAATACTTTGATGGCTCATTCTATGATCAATGGTCAAGATTTCCTGCCTTTGATCCTCTGATAGATCAATGGTTGTCGTTAACCTAGGTTTAAAACATGGGTTCCCCTCTGAATAGCATTATGACTCGGAACTTAGAATATCATAAGTTTCTTCCAAGTTCTTTCTAGGGATTAGCAAGCCTTCAAGGACTCTCACCTTACACCTAATGATACTAAGGCATTCCCTCTTTTCCACTTAGGTTGAGATTTGTGTCTTTCCTAATATTCATACCAGGATAAGAGATCTTATATAGGGCTTGAGGTCCCTTGGCCCATACCATTGATTTCTTCAGAGTGACAGTCTGAATCAGGACTTCACCATTTTAAGGTTTCTTCTAGGCCATCGTCAGATTTTTTTTTTAAACCTTAATGGTTCTCGTCTTTTCTTGTAGTGAGGGATATCTATGGTTTATTGGCCTTCTTTGGCCACTAATACAATTAAGGCATTGCCCACATGAAGAGGAAGGTTATAACACTTCTTCATTTCATATTTCCTCATTAGTCTCATACAAACCTAGTCCCCTTACTCTGGAAACCTATTTACTATGATGGCTAATCCATCATGCACTCTAGAATCATGGGCACACATTTATTTTCCTTAACTTAGGACATATACAGTGTATTCATGCTCATATGTACAACACATAGGAAATCCCATTTAGACACATTAGTATTCATGCATGTAGAGGTGCAATTAGTCCATCAACAAGCATATCCATTCATGACATACAAGTACAAACATCCAACCATACATTTCAGTTCAAACATCCAGCCATACATTTCATTTCAATTATGTAGGGAGTAAATAATACTTATTTGTTTACAAGTTACAATCAATCAACTGACTTTGGGTGTTCACCTTTATACTCTACCATGTGATATGTATGCTAAGTCACTTCGACAACAGACCACCCTTGTTCCAGGTCATGATACCACCAACAAATATATCTTAGTTTTCTCCATAAAATTAGTGAGTGAAGGTTACTCTCCCTCACCCCTCTCCCCTTTCTACTAGTCTCTTTCTTAAACCTGATATTCAGGGATCGTCTGCTCCAAAGGCTCAGAACCCATAGCTCTCTCACTCGCGCTCTCTCTCCATCTATCCATGCATGGTATGTCCAACATTTCTTAGATATTCCCCCCTTCTTTCACACACTCGTTCTCCTTTTATTCTCTTGCATGCCCCCCCCCACAGGAAGATTCTCAACTTGTCCTATTCCTTCTGTCATAAGGAACCTGTTATCCCCATTTTTTGGATAACTAAGGAAATTATGTCTCAAGGCCCTCAGGTTGAAAATATGGAGTGTCGAGAGACTACATGACCAACAATACCCTTTTGTGCAGTTGGAGACCCCTCTCATCACCATAGATGGTCACAGATTTCTAGATGGAATCCACCACATCAACTTTCTTCCAGAAGGTAGTGGGCCTTGCTCCATGAGGTACAAGTCAATATGATGGTGACATCGTTTCAATATTTAAGACACTTGAGTATGTTGGATCTTAGATTGCTCTAGATTTCATGATATATGCTTGGACATTATTCCTTTTTCCCTACTTCACCTTGGTGGTTGACATTGTGCCCTAGTAAGTGGTCTTCCTAGGGGATGGGTTTGCTACTAGGAACTCCCTTAAAGAGCTATCATACTGTTCCCGACCATACTTACCACTTTCCATCATTATTCCCATCCATTTCCTTATCTCTTGGTATTTTAGGGTGTATTGACCAAAAAAGGGGTTGTTCCTCATTCTATGGGAAGAAGGGGTTAAAGGCCCAGAGGGATTAATGTTGGGTAAAATATAAAATCATTTCATGAACCTTCCATATGCTTCTCCCAAGGATCACCCAAGAAAGCAGTGAAACACTTGTATTTGAGTAAAGGGGACCCACAATATATTAAATAATGATTAAAATGTTAGTTGAAGGATAGGAGGTCTCATCACAAGCTGACCTGTCATGTGGATGAATATCTAGTGGTATGTAATTTCCATGGTCACCAAACCAGGGTAATGGCTCTCAGTTACATGGCTGAGAGAAAGGGGGTCTCATCACGAGCCAACCTTCTCATTTCCACTAGGTGTTTTTGGGTGGCATTGCCATTATCTGGTCACCACGTCGGGGGAGTGACCTTCAACCTCTCCTTAAAATTATTAAAGAATAAAAGAATGGAAATTAATGGGATTGGAAAAAGTGCATTGCAGACAAAGGTACTATAATTTTTAAACATATGAAGTAAAGCAATGCATATAAATTCTTAAGAAGAACATAAATTAATCATTGGCTCATACACATAGTACACAAAGATTTATACCGGAAACCCTCAACCGGGAAAACCTTTCTTATGTTCATTATCACGAATTTCACCATTCACCATACAATATATACAATGTTTTTAGGTATTTTGTAGATACCAAAACCCTAATCCCTTAATTTGAGATTAATTTAGTAAACTGCTAAAAATTTGAGGGATCGTCAGACACAGTTGTCAAATCTGATGCACCCACACACACACATGCAAAGAATATAACACATACCCAACATTCTCCCACTTGTTGTTTTCTTTGCATCTAGGGGTCCAGGGGATTATATAGTCAACAATCCAGGGCAACAATGCCCATTGTTACTCTACACTAGGAGAACTTTTTTGTGCTCACAGACTTTGTCAATGATTCTGCAACATTCTTCAAAGTGTCAACCTTTTCCAGCAACACCTTCTTTTTCTCAACCATGTCTCTCACAAAGTGATACTGAACATCAATATGCTTTGTCTTTGAATGATAAGTTGGGTTATTTTCTAGGAAGATTTCACTCCGACTATCACAATATAATCTCACTACTTGTTGTACCAACCCAATACCTGAACACAATCTCTATAACCATACTGCTTCCTTGCTTGCATGAGTGGTTGCCATGTATTCATCTTCTGTAGTTGAGAGTGCCACTATAGCCTGTCTTTTGATCATCCAACTGATTTCTCCTCTAAATAGGTTAAACACATACCCACTTGTATATATTCTTATTAATATTATGGTAGCTTTAGGAGGTATGAACCTCTATTGTGACCTATGACAAGAATAGAATATTCTGGAAGGAAGCAAAGAAGTAAAGGAAACCCTAGACGAGATGTCGACTGCAGAAATATATTTAATATGAATGAATTAGTACCCAGAAGGAGAAATCGGCCCCAGTAATCCTTCCAGATTACTATAAATACAGGGCGCCAATTTCTCATTATACACATTCTCAGAATTGTAGAGATCCAGTTGTGCGCACTGCAGTTGGCAGTTTTGTGCGCAAGTTTCTGGGGAAGAGTGTTGTGCCATTTTTTGGGTGGGACTATATGATCTGCTTTGGTTACTTTTCTTGCCTGGTGCATTAGCCTTGCTTGGCTATTGATTGTTACCAGTATTCTTCTCTATCAAGGTCAAGGTTCTCGGAGGGTGGCTTCAACCTATGGTTGGGTGACAAGGGTATTGTCAATGGTAAAACGAGCACAATCTTTCATATTCTAGCAGGTTATGGGCCCACACCTCCTTCATTCAATATAAACACTGGAAGGAAGCATAGCCACTAGGATATTGAGCTCGTTGAGGAACTGTTGCTAGAGTTACTAGTAGGAGCAACTTCCAAAGACACTGCCGCTAGGGTTACTAGCAGAAGCAGTTACAGAAACCCTAATCTTAGATCTGGTACCTTGCGATGGAGCATCTCGCTCAAAAAGAAGATATTCATATGTGCCCTAACTTAGCGCACCTCTTCGCTCTCTCAGAAGATAGAAACGACAAAGTTGAAGTTTTGGATCAAGGCATGACCAGTTACCAGTCAACTGAAGACATGAGTGAAACGATCAGTCTTTTACACTACTCAACACTTATCAGAACGATTGAAGATGACATGTGGATGATCGATAGTGGAGCTTCTAGGAACATGACGAGATATCAAGCCAAATTCTCAAATCTAAATGAGAAGAAGACCTCGTACAAGGTAGAGCTTGGAGACAAAACCACTTACCCCGTGGAAGGATTTGGACAAGCCTCTATCAAAATGAAAACAAGTAACTATGTTCACTTAAGCAATGTTTTATATGTACCTAGTTTAGAAAATAATCTTGTATCAATATATTTCCTAGAAGACAAAGGAAACATAATAGCTTTCATGGATGGAAAAGTGTTATCTTGGCATAAAGACTCCAGCATAGAGAATTCTAGGGTTATTGGAAGTCGTGAAGGAAATCTGTATAGACTACTAGAACAGAATGAAGAAGCTCTCGTACATAACAAATTCAAACCTAATGAGCTTTGGCATAGAAGGTATTCTCACATCAACTATTAATCATTACCTTTTCTCATAAAGATGGTTGAAGAAATACCAAAATTGAAATCTACACATGAAGGAATTTGCAAGGGATGTGCCCTTGGGAAGAATATCAAGAAACCATTCCCAAGAAGCAACAACAGATCTAAGGAGATTCTAGATCTGATACACTCAGATGTTTACGGTCTGATGCCAGTGAAATATATAGGAGGATCTTCTTACTACATAATCTTCATAGACGACTATTCAAGAAAGACTTGGTTATATCTACTCAAGACAATAGACAAAATATTCAACAAGTTTCAAGAGGTCAAAGCAGAAATAGAAAATCTCACGAATAAGAAGATCAAGACGCTAAGAACCGATAATGGTGGAGAATACACATCAAAGGAATTCATTGCATTATGCAAATCGACAGGGATTAGGAAGGAGCTAATTGATCCTCATAATCCTCAACAAAATGGTGTAGAAGAAAGAAAGAATAGATCTCTCGAAGAAACCGTAAAAGACTTACTAAATGATCAAGGTCTATCCATGTTCTTATGGGGAGAAGCAACAATGACATCAATATATGTGCAGAACAGAATTCCTCATCGTATATTGAAGGACATGACACAAGAAGAAGCTTTCTCAAGTAAGAAACCTAATGTGGAAAATCTAAGAATATTTGGATGTCCTGTTTACTCTCACATTCCCAAGGACAAGAGGAATAAACTAGAACCTTCAGGAAAGAAAGGGATATTTGTGGGATACAGTGATTCATCCAAAGCTTATAGAATATATATTCCAGAACAACACAAGATCGAAGTTAGCAGAGACGTAACATTCAATGATAATATGGCCTTCAAGAAATCCATAGAAGAAAATATAGAAGAAGAAGAGATTGAAGAACTTAACGAAGAAAGCACAGAAAACATAAATGATGAAAAGGAACTACCTAATCATCCTATGGAGCCATGTGAAAACATTGATTTAGATATCATACCCAATACCAAGAAAATGCCATCTTGGCTTGAAGCTACCTTACAAGTCATAGAAACACTCAAGGTTCCAGAAGGAACATTTAGAAAGAGTAAAAGACCTAAAAGATTCTCAAGTTATGAAACATACATGACGAAGCTTCTAGATGAAGAACCTACCACATTTGAAGAAGCAGTTCAAAAGGAACAATGGAAAGAAGCTATGACGAAAGACCATCAATCCATTATTAAAAATGAGGTATGGGAAATCGTACCAAGACCTAAAGAAAAATCAGTGGTAACCTCAAAATGGGTGTACAAGATCAAACATGCAGTAGACGGAAGCGTGGATAAATACAAGGCAAGATTCGTAGCTAGAGGGTTCTCCCAGAAGGAGGGAGAAGATTATGATGAAACCTTTGCTATGCTGGCTAGATATACTTCCATCAGAGCTATCATATCTCTTGCCGCTTCCATGGGATGAAACTTACATCAGATGGATGTAAAGACAACTTTCCTCAATGGAGCTACTGAAGAAGAAGTATATATTGAACAACCTCAAGGGTTTGAGGTAAATTCCAGAGACACTCATGTTTGCAGATTGAAGAAATCTCTATATGGAATCAAGCAAGCTCCAAGGGCTTGGTATTCCAGAATGGACTACTATCTAACAAGACTTGGTTTCTCCAAGAGTCATGCAGACCCAAACCTTTACTATAAAGTCGTAGACAATGCACTTGTAATCCTACTACTATATGTTGATGATCTATTCATAACAGGTGAAGAGTCTCTCATTATCCAGTGCAAGAAGGAATTAGCTTCTGAATTTGATATGCAAGATCTAGGTCTCATGCATTATTACTTGGGACTAGAGGTATGGCAAAAGCATGGTGAAGTATTCCTTGGACAAGGAAAGTATGCAATAAAGATCCTTCAGAAATTTGGAATGATGGATTGTAAGTCCATGGACACTCCTATGAATGCGGATATAAGAAAAGTGAAAGTTCCAGATTCAGATCCAGTAGATCCATCTCTATATCGACAACTAATTGGGTCATTGATGTATTTGGTAAATAATCGACCAGACATTTTCTTTGTCGTGAATACACTAAGCCAGTTCCAGGTGGAACCAAGACATTAGCATTGGATAGTTGCAAAGCATGTATTAAGATATATTCGTGGAACAATAAACTATGGTTTGAGATATACCACGTCCAACAATATACAACTTCATGGATTCATAGACTCAGATTGGGCAGGAAGTGCAGAAGAAAAAAAGAGAACTTTATGTATGTGTTTCAGCTTGGGCTCCGCTATGATATCTTGGGGCGGTAGGAAACATAAGTCTGTCGCACTCAACACAGCAGAAGCAGAGTATATGGCAGCATGTGAAGCATGCATTGAAGCAATATGGTTAAGGAAGTTAATCTCTGATTTATTTGATCAGATTCTAGAATCAACCATAATATATTGTGATAATCAGAGTTGTATAAGATTATAAGAACAACCCGTGTTTCATGAAAGGTTGAAACACATTGAGATCAAATACTACTTTATTCGAGATAGAGTCCAGGAAGGAGAGGTAAAGCTCGAATATATCCCCACTGACGAGCAGACAATAGACATTCTGACAAAACCTCTATCCAAAATAAAGTTTGCATATTTCCGAGAGAAGATGGGGATCGTGGAAATAACTCCCTTAGCTGAAAGGGAAGACTCTCCAGGTTAGGAAGGAGAACTTAAAAATACTATTGAAACATTTATCTTTGTGATTGAAAAATAGTTCACATTGAACAGATTCTTTCTTGTTCGGAAAGTGGATTGAGATTTCTGACGGACATCAATTTCCCATTGTGGTTAACATGGGAAATGGTCCAGATTGCTGATGTATCATAGACAGTGACTTCCCATTGTGGTTAACATGGGGAGTGGTCTAGGGAAATCTCTCTTCTTGAGGGTTACTCAAGAATACTGGACCGCCTCGTCGGACAGTGGTTTCTCATTGTGGTTAACATGAGGAATGGTTTGTTTTGGAGGTTGATACATGACAGTCTTTTCCTCTTGTGGTTAACAAAGGAAATGGTTCAGAAAATCATTCCTTAGGGTTTATCCATTCTCTCCAGGGTGCACTTTGATTAGTGTAGGAGGAATGGACCAGGGTGGGGAATGGCCCAGGCTCAACAATCAGGGACATACATTCCTTAGGGTTTATACATTCTCTCCAGGGTTCACTTTGATTAGTGTAGGAAGAATGGCCCAGGGTGGGGAATGGTCCAGGTTCAAAAGACAGGACAGTTATTCTTCCTTGATTGATAAGAATAGTCCAGATATCTCATTATTCTATTCTGAGGGAAGATATTCTTTCATATCTCACAGATGTGAGTGAAAGATTGGCCTAGATGATTCATTTTTATTTTAACAATATTTTTCTGTGTAAGTTGGCATCAGATGATTGTTATGGAGACTACCTGTCTCCAGACAGTAGAGATATACTATTGTGGTGGATATGTTCCAATGTTTGTGACTATGTGTCATGGTTTGAGTAGTTGTGTACTACCATGGATAGACACAATTGTGTTCTATCAATTGATATTGTACCAGTTGTCATAGGAGATTATCCAGTTGGATAATAATGACGGTGCTCGTGATGCTACTAGTTGAATGGTTTGTTGTGCTCAAGACCATACCTCCCTAGCTAGGAGGGAGTGTTAATATTATGGTATCTTTGGGAGGTATGAACCTCTATTGTGACCTATGAAGAGATTAGAATATTTAGGAAGGAAGAAAATAAGTAAAGGAAACCCTAGACGAGATGTCGACTGCAGAAATATATTTAATATGAATTAATTAGTACCTAGAAGGAGAAGTCGACCCCAGTAAGCCTTCCAGATTACTATAAATACAGGGTGCCAGTTTCTCATTATACACATTCTTAGAATTGTAGAGAGCCAGTTGTGCGCACTACAGTTGGAAGTTTTGTGTGCAAGTTTCTGGGGAAGAGCGTTGCGCCAGTTTCTGGGTGGGACTATCTGATCAGCTTTGGTTACTTTTCTTGCCCGGTGCATTAGCCTTGCTTGGCTATTGATTGCTACCAGTATTCTTCTCCATCAAGGTCAAGGTGCTCGGAGGGTGGCTTTGGCCTATGGTTGGGTGACAAAGGTATTGCCAATGGTAAAACGAGCACAATCTTTCATATTCTAACACTTATGCGATCCATATCTCTAGCCCAATATGCATCAAAAAAACCATGTATGTCCACCACTTTGTCCAATCCTGGTCTTCCTTGGTAGAACAATCCATAATTGGTAGTGCCACACAAATATCTGAATACCCTCTTTACTGTTGTCCAATGCTCCTTCCCTGGTTTTGACATATACCTGCTCAAAACTCCCACTGCATGTGCAATGTTTGGTCTAGTACAAACCATTGCATACATCAAACTACCAACTGCACTAGTATACGGAACATGGGACATGTCCTCTTCTTCTTCCTGTGTCTTGGGACACTGATCTGTAGATAACTTTACACCTATAGGAATAGGAACCTTGACCGGTTTACTTCCATGCATATTAAACCTCTGCAATATTGTCTCAACATATTTTCTCTGATTCAACCAGAGTTTCCTGTTTGCATGATCTCTTTTAATTTCCATTCCCATAATGAAGTTAGCAACACTGAGATCCTTCATGTCAAATTTGGAGGATATCTGCGATTTCACCTCCTTGATGACATCCATATTATTTCCTACCAACAACATGTCATCAACATACAACACTACATAAATGAAGTGATTACCAACCTGCTTGGAATATACACAGTGATCAACCTTGCTCCTCACAAATCCCAATCCAAGGATGTATGTGTCAAAATTTTGGTACCACATCCTAGGTGATTTCTTCAGACCATATAGTGACTTCTTTAGCTTACAGACCAACTCTTTCTTTCCCTTCACTACAAATCCTTCTAGTTGCTTCATGTAGATTTATTCTTCCAGATCCCCATGTAGAAATTTTGTCTTCACATCCATCTGTTCCACTTCAAGATCAAAAGTAGCAGCAATAGATAAAAGAAATCTAATAGAAGTTAACTTAACAATAGGAGAAAAAATCTCACCAAAGTCAATTCCCTCTACCTGGGAATAACCTTTTGCTACTAACCGAGATTTGTATTTCTCCACTTTTCCTTCTGCATTAAACTTCTTCTTAAACAACCATTTGCTACCAACAGATTTTCTTCCATATGGAAACTCAAATATATCCCATGCCTCATTCTTATCCAAGGCATCCATTTCTTCAACCATGGACTTCTTCCAGAGTTTACTATCCTCTGAATTCACTGCTTCCCTGATAGTTCTAGGATCATCATCAGTAATAGATAAAGAAAAATTGGAACGTAAATCAGGTGGACTATACCTTTCTGGTTGCCTTATATCTATCACTGATCTCCTCAATATTGGGGTATGAGGTTCTTCTTCTTCTTATTCTTCTTCTACTTCCTCTTCTTCAAATGATTCATATTTTGCATCATCCAACTCAAGCTCTATTTTCTCAGATTCGTCTTGCCTTGGTAGGAATTCTTGTTTGGACACATCTTTTATCTCTTTGAAAACAACATCTCGACTGTAAACAATCTTCTTGGTTTCTGGGTTCCAAATATTATAACCTTTCACACCATCTTTATAATCAATAAAGATACACTTTTCAGCCTTTTTATCCAGCTTACTCCTATTTTCCTTTGGAACATGTACATAAGCATCACAACCAAACACTCTAAGATGTTGAAGAAAAGGTTTCTTTCTAGACCATACCTCGTGTGAAGTTTTATCATCGAACGTTGATGAAGGTGATCGATTGACCAGGTAACATGATGTACCCACTGCCTTTGCCCAAAATTCCTATCCTAACTTGACACTGTTGAGCATGCTCCTTGATTTTTCTATCATTGTCATGTTCATCCTTTCTGCAACTCCATTCTGCTGAGGAGTGTATGGAGTAGTCTTCTGCCTTTCTATACTGCACTTCTTACAGAATTCTTCGAATTCATTTCCGCATAATTATCCACCATTATCTGTTCTCAATACCTTTATTTTCTTCTCTATCTGATTTTTTTCCAGAGCCTTAAACTCTTTAAATTTATCAAATACCTCAGATTTATTTCGAAGAAAATAAATCCATGTGTTCCTTGAGAAATCATCTATGAATGAAACATAATACACAGACTTACCTAATGATGGAATATGCACAGGTCCAAACACATCAATGTGTATCAACTCTAAGATCCCCTGTGCTCTTGTAGCACTAGATGGAAATATTACTTGATTTTGTTATCCATATATACAATGTTCACAGAAATCAAAATCCATAGTGCAATTGGACATACCTTCAACCATACCTTTACCGTGTAGTGTTCGAAGGCCCTTTTCTCCAAAATGCCCCAGTCTTTGATGTCACATCATGGTCTTCTTTTCTGGGACAGTATTGGTCTTGTCTCCTTCATTTCTCTGCTCAGGGACAATAGAACTATTACACCCATTAGTATAAGTTCTTCCCAATAACTTGTATAGAGTTCCACACCGAACTCCCCTCATCAACATCATTGCTCCTCGTACCATCTTGAAAGTGTTCTTTTGAAATACAGTTTTCACTCCTGCATCATCCAACTTACTTACAGATATTAGGCTCGTGGCTAGTTTTTGAATGTGCAGAACCCCAGGGAGATTTCTAATCCTTCCATATTTTAGCAACAAATTAACCCTTCCACGTCCCAAGATTTTGGCTGTCGAGTCATCTCCTAGGAATACATCACCACCATCGTATTTTTAATATTCAGAGAACCACTCCCTGTGAGGAGTCATATGGTATGATGTACCTAAGTCGATCAACCATACATCATGGTATGCATGTGTACTTGTAGATTCCAGGTAAACATCACCTCCTTCTTCAGTGGAGGTTTTCGCCTCTGTGGAAGAGGTACTATCAGATCCCTTTGTTTTTTCAACCTTTTTAGACTTGCAATCTTTCTTATAATGCATTGTTTTACCACACTTCCAACATTTCCTCAAAGATTTTCCTAGAGACTTAGATCTACCAGTAGATTTAGATCTCCCCCCCCGAAGGCTTACCAGGATTCCTATCTTGGGTACGACCTCTTACAAATAAAGCATCTGTGCTATGACTATCCATGCTTTTCAGCCTCATCTCTTCAGAGAACAAGGATGAAACTACATCCTCATACTTCAATGTAGATTGAGTGGTACTACCAATTGCTACAACCAGATTATCCCAAGAGTCTGGCAAAGAACATAACAAAGTAATACACTTATCTCCTTCTGCAATCGTAATATTAACAGAGACAAGTTGACTTACCAAAGTATTAAAGGCATTTAGATGTTCTGTCATAGAATCTCCATCTTCCATCCTAAGATGATACAACTTCTTTCGAAGAAACAACTTGTTTACCAAGGACTTTGATTGATACAAATTAGCCAACTTATCCCATAGTTCCTTGGCTATAGATTCTCCCCAAACATTCAACAACACCGAATCTTCCAGGCAGAGTCGAATAGTACTCCTTTCTCTTATGTCCAACTTCTCCCAATCTTCCTTCAACATACCAGTAGGTGGTGTACTAGTAGTTTGTGTACTAGTAGGTTGTGTACCAGTCGACTGTGTGCCAGTAGGCTACGTACCAGTAGGTTGTGTCCCTGGATCCACAACGATCCATTGTTCTTTTTCTACAAGAAGGTCCTCCATCTTGAGCTTCCATAGCTCAAAGTTTTTACCATTGAACTTCTCTATCTTGATTCTAGATGAGCTCACAATTCCTCTTTATATCCTCGAATCTCCACTGCAAAAGCTCCCACTAAACCCAGGTTTATCACAAACCCAAGATAAACTTGATCTATCAAGACCGAGCCAAACCCTCAACAACAAAGGCATCCCTCTTATGCCAAAAATGAGCTCTGATACCACATGTAAGTTTTAAACTTGTGAAGTAAAGCAATGCATATAGATTCTTAAGAAGAACATAAATTAATCATTGACTCATACACATAGTACACAGAGATTTATATCGGAAACCCTCAACCGAGAAAACCTTTCTTATGTTTATTACCACGAATTTCACCATTCACCATACAATATATACAATGTTTTTAGGTATTCCATAGATACCAAACCCCTAATCCCTTAATCCGGGATTAATTTAGTAAACCACTAAAAATAACAAAATCCGCTAAAAATAGGGATCGTCAGACGCAGTTGTCAAATCTGACGTGCCCACACACACACATGGAAATAATATAACACATACCCAACATGTACTACACACCCTCTACAAAGGCACCCATGAATGAGACACTATAACCCCTTGTATGTCATCAACCCTATGCCCATTGAGTCTTGACCCCAACCACCTCACCCACTTTACATGGCTTGGAGAGGGATCTCTTGGAAACTCTCCTTGACCTAGGGCAATATCTACCCAATAGGACACCTTGTCAACCCTCCCATATTCAATCTTGACAAGTCACATATTGTCTTTGAGAAATTAATTGTTTGATATATTGATCTTTGATGCACATGCTTAGGTGGCTCATTTATTGATTGGATTCA
This sequence comes from Picea engelmannii, assembly GCA_009831015.1. Lineage (NCBI taxonomy): Eukaryota > Viridiplantae > Streptophyta > Pinopsida > Pinales > Pinaceae > Picea > Picea engelmannii. The sequence continues at coordinate 20,727 of ML800188.1, forward strand.
CTTATCATGATGTTATGACTTGAGATCCTTGGAGGGCATGCTCATTTGTCTTTGTCGGACCTAGTTCATGGACAATTTTTGGAGAACAAGCCTAGCTTGGGCTTCCATGGGGATACAATCCCACAGGTTGGATGCCAAGGGTCCACATGTTGGATCACAAAGATGAAATATTGAAGGCCTAGAGGACAGTTGGATGGACCTAGTCCATGCTTCACTTGCCAAACGACTTGCCTAGGAGAGGAAAACGGTCACCTCCTAGGGCATGACGTCACTTTTGGGGGCTAGGGTTTGGTGGTGATGTAGCCACTCATTGACACATGGAAATTGTGAGGAGGAGGAGGTATTCATCATGAGGAGATTTCCTAGATGATTGACATGTGGCCTTTGGAGGCCTACCAATGCTTCTCCAACACCAACGAATTCTTCTAAGTGGAAAAATGTCCCATAAAGGGGATACATCCATGTAAGTTAGGGTTTTACTTGTGCAAAGTGAAACTTTAAATGAATTTTTTAATATTACTTTGTTAAAGGGGCGAAAATTAGGGTTGTTGACCCATAGTCTTGTGGTTTACCCCTTAATATATGGACAAGTCACCTTAGTGGCATTTTGTATAAATAAGATATCATGAGATCTCATTTGAACATAACTCCCCCTCTTGTGAGAGGACTTAGATCTGAAATTTTCGCTACACTTGGAATATTTGTCTCCTGTGCACTTGTTTATGGCTATCTCTTGTGAATTGTTGATGGAGGAGTGAGGCGCTATCCTTGGAGGAATGCTTTCTAGCTTTTATGGTGGATTATCTTAACATCTTTCTTGATTTTGGTATGGTATTTTAATCTTGTGCTATCATTTTTTCAACTCAAGGATTGTTGTGCTAGGAGCTAAGTGGGAAGTAAGAGAATTTACACCCCCACTCTAGCCTCCATAATTTATTGCTTAAAGTTCATTGATGTTGCAAGGGTTTGTTTGAGGAAGTAAGAGGATTTACACCCCTCATTCTCAAACCCTAAATAGAGATACTTACCTTGGGAAGTAAGAGGATTTACACCACCAAGGAAGTAGAATCTCTAGTTCATTTATTTGACTCCATTAACTCAATAGTAAAGGCACTAGTCATCTATTTTTTGCATTGGAGATATAAAATCATTTCCTTGGGAAACGTGAATTTTTTATCTTTTGAAAGATATCTTGCTTGGAGTTTGTTTGCCTCATTAAGAGGAGTCTTCCCCTACTAGGGCATCCCCTCTCTCCCACTACTCTACTTTTTGTTACAAACCCTAACCTACAGCCATTAGGGTTGATCTAACCTAGATAAACTACTAACTATAACTCCTAAACGAACCCTAGACTAGCTGCTAAATTTTGCTCATTTACTCTACTAACCAGGGCACATATTTTGGGCTGATTGTTGGCATATTTTGATGGTGTAATTTTATGATATAAGTGACTAAAATATACAACTATAAGGCTGCAATTTTTTGCAAAAATATACATGTTATAACAACTTGCTTTATTCAGCCTCAAAGTGCCATATTTCATTTACAATTGATTGCCTAACTCATTGATAATATTGATGAACGATATTATGCTTTACATGCTGATTTAGAATGCTTTATTTGTTGATATAAATTGTCATCTACTGCTGAAAATTAGGGACATAAAGCTTAAATTTTTGATCCATACTAACCTATATCATTGCTAGTTGGATTTTCTTGTGTCTCGGGCAAGTACAATAATCTAGAGAAGTGTTATACCTTTGGGGAAACAACCACTTGACGTACAAGGAATCTCTTCCCACATCTCACTCCACTTAGACTTGACCTCTAGGGACTCCACTTCCATCTCTTCCCATCTCCATCTCATTCCCCGTAGGGTCACCGAGATCGCCTCCCTAGAGTGAGATAGTCACCCTTGAAGTGCGAGACCTACATCGAGGTGACAATGGGTGTAGTATTCCCAAGTTGTAGCACTTGCTTTTGTGGTTGGGTTGGGATTTTCCCAACCTACAACTTGTGCTATAAAAGAACCCGTGGGGTCAAAATGGGTGCATAATTCATACTATGTCTTACCCTTGGTTGGAATCTTCTATTGTCCTAGCCAAATTTCCCATACCTATATTTATGGGGGTGGTTATTTGTTCAACTACCACCCCTTCTCATTAATTGATTTTTCCTTGGAATTGTGGCTAAGGAAATAGACTAAATATTTTCAAAATAATATCTCAACAATGAGGTTTGGGTTATTTCAGCACAATGATCCCCCTCTCTTGGATTCCTCACTCATTCCTCTAGTGTTATCATGGCCAATACTTTAAGGTTTCATCTCACAATAAGTTAGTTGGTAGTTACAATTACAAAATAATACATTTACATTGTTTGCATGCCATGGCATGGAAATATTTAATCATGAATAATTACAAGCTGGGGGAAACATGGATGTTACATTCAAACTAGTGAAGGAGCATTGGATAGATGTAAAGAGGGTTTTCAACTATTTGTGTGGCACTACATATTACGAATTTTCTACCAAGGAAGACCTGGACTAGACAAAGTGTTAGATGTATATGGATCTGTTGACATGGACTATGTTGGAGATTTTCATCATAGAATATCTACAAGTGTTTATGTGTTTAACCTAGTTAGAGGAGAAATAGTTGGATGTGCCAGAGACAGACTGTGGTTTCACTCTCAACTACAGAAGCTAAATACATGAAAACCACCCATGAAAGTAAGGAAGCTATATAGTTACATAGATTGTCTTCAAGTATTGGGTTTTTACAACAAGTTGTAAGGATATATTATGACATTTAGAGTGAAATATTTATGGCAAAGAACCCTACTTGTCATCTTGAAATGAACAATATTGATGTTTAATACCACTTTGTGAGAGACATTGTTGAAGACAAGAAGGTTTTGTTGGTGAAGGTTGACACTTTGAAAAAACATTTTGATTCATTAACGAAGTTTATTAGTATTGAGAAGTTCTATTGGTGTAGAGAAGCAATGGGAATTGTTTCCTCAAATTGTTGATCTTATAAAACCCAAGCTTGTTTTGTGTTTTTCAGCCAATGATTTTTTGTCCCATTGTATTCTAATCTTGATTAAGGGATTAGGGTTGTAATATAATTCAAGTTAATGGGTTAGGTTTTTGGATGATGTAGAATACCTAAATATTGTATTATGTATAGTCAACTTAATATGATGAAGAATATAGAGGTATGGCTCTAAGGTTTGTTGGTTTTATTGGTTAAGGGTTTTTAGGGTAAATCTTTGTGTACTATGTGTGTGTCATTGTTCTTCTTTTTATTTTTCTTAATAATCTATATGCATTATTTCACTTCAAAGGTTTAAAACTTATAGTCTTAAGAAATATATTAGAATGTAAGTTATTATGTAGCACTTAGCTAATTGGTTGGAGGCCTCTTAGCGAGCAAGAGAAGTGCAGACAATGATAAATGTGCAAACCAAAATATCCTCTTTCATTCCCTTCACCTGTTCCTTTTTTACCCCTATAACAACCCCCTTGCCTTCTCAACCCTTGAAATTCCACGGGTTGTGCCCAACATAAATGATAGAATGCTAATGCCTCAAACTTTGTTATAATTGTGATGAAAGATATTTAGTTGGACATAAATGTAAAGAACATAAATAATTTCAAATAAAAGTGTGCCCCTCCAATGGAAGATCAATTATCCAGACACCACCTCTCCTCCTCAAGAGGAACCAACCCTAGAATCTTCTCAGAGGAACCCCTAATTTCCCTCCATGCTTTATCTACAGTTTTTTCCCCTCAAACCTTGAAATTGATAGGTTACATAAACAACTGAAAAGTGATTGTTTTGATTGAAAGTGGAAACACCCACAATTTCATTTATAAGCAAGTGGCTAGAGAAACCCATTGTTATGCCCATGCAAGATGTAGATTTTATGAGCGGAACAAAATGAATACAGATTATTAATAGGTGCTTAAAAAAAAATAACAGAGATACAGTAAAACCGGTTTTCTATTCAATAATGAAATACACTGAAATTGTAAAATGCAGCGGAAACAAGCTTGCTGGAATGGTGGCGGCTTATCTCTGAGAAGAGATGTGACAACTGCGCGCATTCGCAAGAAGAAGATTACAGTGAGGCTCTGAAGGCCTTTTTACAATAAACAAGAATGCCAGAAAAACTAGACATCCAAAAACCTAACCCTAGGAGATGAAGCGCCAAAAGTTATGTGGGCCCCGTTTGGGTAAGTTAGTACATCAACTTCCCTGGGTTGTAACTTTTGCATACGATCTCCATTTTAGGTGTGTGATAGCCCGTTGGAAAGGTATCAGCGAGGAGATTCATTTTGGGGGATCAATCATGCCTTTGGCCATTATTGATGAGCTTGATCCCAAAAAACCTTCATTTAGGCCCTCAAAATGGCCTCGGAAGTTAAAACTGCTAAAAGTAGTAAATTGCCAAAATTGTCAGAAAATTGTTTTGAGCCAGTTGGAAAAGTTGGGTGGCCACCGATATCCATTTGGGTCAATCCTCCATCCTTAGGAAGCAATGGTTTCCATTGCGTTGAGGTCCCCCATCAGATGAGGAAATTTCTACTGAATTTGGCCCCGGGTGAGCCACTTGCCTTAGTGCAGGAGCTGCCCTGCTTTGACGACTCGATAAAGTTGGATCCTTTGTTCTCAAGTTCCCTTGATCTGTGTGTCAACAATATGATCATTGGATGCATGTTGTATGCAATCAAGGTTTATCTTTGTTGGTGTCAATTGTTCTGCTACTTTTGAGGTGTCTAATAATGGTGGGAAATAAGGGCGAAGGAGATCCATGTTGAACACTGGGTGCAGGCCAAGGAAGGGAGGAATGTTGAGCTCAAAATCATTGTCCCCCACGACCTTGGTGATAGTGTATGGCCCATAACGGAGTGGACGAAGCTTCCGATGGGGTCATGTAAGGCATTCTTTCTGCAAGTGCAACCAAACTTTGTCGCCCACTTGAAACTTATGTGGCACCTGATGTTGATCATGGTGTTGTTTGCACTTGTCATTGGACTTCTGTAGGATATCTTGAACCTGTTGGCAGATGTGATGGATCCACTCAATGAACTGGGTGGCTTTGTCAGCTTCAGTTGGAGTAGGATATGGGTCAGTCGGGGTGACTGCAAGGGGAAGTGCAACATCTATGGGACCCAATGGTTGGAATCTCAATCCCACCTGAAAGGGGCTGTGGCCAATTGAGCTATGCAAAGCTCGGTTGTAGCTATGATGGACATAGGGAAGGCTCTCATCCCATGTGTGAGGGTTCTTTGAATTATACATGCAAAGGATATGCACAATAATTTGATTTACAACCTCGGTTTGGCCATCTGTCTAGGGGTGGAAGGTCATGGATTTGGTGAGCTTGGTGTCCAGCAGTGGCCAGAGGCTCGACCAGAATGTGATGAGAAATCGACTATCCCAATTTGAGACAATGGTTTGTGGGATTCCAAAATGTACCCAGACTCGTTCAAAGAAGAGGTTGGCAGTGGCCTCTCTTGTGATGCTCTTCTTGCAGGCAACCATAATCGCCATATTAGAAAAGCGATCAACAACCACAAAAACACAGTCATTTCCCCACTTGGTGGACGGGAGGCCCGACATGTAGTACATTGAGATGGATTCCCATGGCCTGTCAAGAGTAGGAAGAGGGGTGTACATGCCCTGTTTCTTAGTGGTTGGTTTGGTAATAACGCAGGAAATGCAGGACCTGATATACTTGTTGACCTCCTGTCGAAGTTTCAGCCAGTAGAAGTGTTTCTGTAGCATCGCCACTGTCTTTTCAATGTCGAAGTGTCCTGCCAACCGACTGTAGTGGGATTCCCAGATCAACTTCGCTCACTCACTTGATGGAACACAAATATGGCCCAGACAACACAACAACCCATCCTGAAGATGCAAATTATGGACAACTGTGTTTGCACCCAACACTTGGTAGGTGGTGGCGAAGTCAGGGTCTGTCTCATAGAGTTGGGGCCATCCAGATGTCTCATGGCCGCAAGATTCTAGCACCATGGTGAGTGTCGTGACTGGGGGTCTGTTGAGGAAATCAGTGACGCGATTGGTGCTTCATGTTTTATACTTGATGTTGATGTGGAATTGTTGCAAGTATGTGGACCACTTTTGATGGTGGTCATTCTTCAATTTTCCCTGTGTCTACATGAACTGCAGTGGATTATGATCAGTGTGGATGATTGCCTCCTTCCAAAGAATGTAATGTATCCACTGGAGGTAGGCTTTTACAATTGAGTACATTTCCTTGTCGTAAGTAGGGTACTTACGGACAGTATCTGACAGTGTCTCACTATGATAGGCCATGGGGTGGTCGTGCTGAGTGAGAACGACGCTCACAACATAGTCTGAAGCATCTGTCTCAATTTCAAAGGGATGTTGCAGGTCTGGTAGTGAAAGTACTGGGTCTGAGCACAAGCACTACTTCAAATCATTGAATGATTGTTGTTGGGACTGGCCCCACACAAATTTTTCCTTACCACCACCCCTATTTATTTGGTTGAGGGCCCATGCAATATGGGAGAATCCCAACACGAACCTGTGGTAGAAATTGGCAAGTCCCAAGAAGCTCTGAAGATCAGTGAGTGTTGTTGGGGCTGTCCAGTCACGGATGACTTGGATCTTGAATGGATCCACATGTATGCCATGCTGATCAATGATGTATCCTAGGTAATGGACCATGTCCATGTCGAAGGATCATTTTTCCAAGTTGGCGTATAGCTTGTGTTGCTGCAGGGTGTGCATAACCTGCTGAATATACTGCAAGTGTTCAACCCATGTCTTGATGTAAATTAGTATGTCATCCAGATACACCACTACAAAAGTATTGGTGAATGGTCACAGGATATCGTCCATCATCCTCATGAAAGTGGTCGGAGCATTTTTCAAACCAAAGGGCATTACCAACCATTCAAAAAGTCCTTCCTTTGACTTGAAGGCGGTCTTCCATACATCTGTTTGTTCTATCGGGACTTGATGGTAGCCAGACTTCAGATCAATCTTACTGAAGTATTTTCCCCCCGTGAGTTGATCAAGGAGGTCGTCGATTCGGGGAATCAAGTACTAGTTTCTGACTGTGATTTTATTTAGAGCTCGGTAATCAATACAGAGATGCCAGGTTCCATCTTTCTTATGTACCAGCATGATTGGGCTCCCGCAAGGTGATGAGATGGGACAGATGTGCCCCTTGTGGAGCAGTTCTTGGATCTGTTGTTTGATCTCCTCATTCTCTAACAAAGAGTGGCGATAGACTGGACCATTGGGAAGTGGTGCGTCGGGGGTCATATCGATGGGGTGCTTGACATGGCAGTGCAAAGGTACCACTATAGGTGAGGAGAAGATATCTAAGTATTCTTCCATGAATCTATCTACTTGCTTTTATTGTGTGGAGAGGTTGGCTGCAAAGACCATGGATGTGGTTGTGATCTTTCTCTTATTCTGAGAGCGAATCACGAAGAAGACAAACTTCCCCATCTAAGAGATAACCGTCCTGCATTGCTTAGCATAGATCAAGGAAATAGCACTAGGTGGGACTAACTCGGGTATCCTGTACAATTTCATGTTCAAAGTAATAATAACACTACGAGGCCTAGACTCATATACAACATGACATTTCCATAAATAAGGTTGGCCCAAAAGAACATCACAAAATTCGAGAGGAGAAGCATCACATAATAGCTTGTCTTTGAAGGGCTTGATGATGTATGACAGTCGACACTGTTGGCTAACGTGGAGATCGCTTCCTTGGCGGAGCCATCCAATGGTGTAGGGTTGTGGGTGCAGCGTTGTTGACAGGGCGAGCCGCTTGATGACCTTTGCTGAGATGAGGTTCTTTTGGATACCGCTATCAATGATGAAGTGCATTGGGGTGCCTTTTACCCACATCTGTGAATGGAAGAGGCGCTCTCCTTCTTCTGGATCGTCTGGTTCACCAGGCTGGAGCTTGGTGTTAGCAACAGTGGCACTGGGTTCCGTGTCAATGATTTGTCTTCCCCTTTTTGGTTCTGGCTCAGAGTCAGAATCCACATCTGATTTAGAGGATTTCACTTTGGCCACCAACGACTACTTTGAGCAGCAGTCAACAATGTTATGCCAAGGGATCTTATGGAAGTCGCACCACTTCCCGGTATCTTTCTTTGTCTTTCTGGTGTCCTTCTTTACTTGCGGCTTGGACTGGTTGTCCTGATACTGTCCATATTTTCTCTATCCTTTGTTTTGTGGGTTGGGGCCACCCTTTCTTGGATTTTGTTGTGAGGGGTTCCCAGGCCCAAATTGCCGCGTCTTTTGTTTAAGCTTCTGCTCGATTTTGACTGCATATCGGTAGGCCGCGCCCAAGGATGAGATGTCCAAAAATTCCATTTCAGCCTGGATGTATCTATGTAGAGCACTGCGATACTTGAACACCAGATGTCACTCTGAATATTTGATACCCAGCTTGGTGCACAAGGTATGGAAAATATTTGTGAAATCAGGCACTGCTTGGTCTCTTTCTTGCCGCAGTGTGGTCCATTTGGTATACAAGTTGTCATAACTTCTGACAGGGTAGTATTGTTCCTTAATAGCATCCCTAAAGGATTCCCAGGTGGTCATGACTAAAAATAATGAGGTTTCCTCTATTTCCTTTTTCTCACAGAAAGTTTCCCACCAATCTTTGACATGGGGAATGCTTTGAGGAGCGCAAAAGTAATATTTTCTCTATTCGAAAAGTTATGGACAGAAAAATACCCTTCTAGTAGATTCAACCACTTGTATACAACATCTGTGTCTATATGACCTTCAATTATAGTAATATTGAAGTTTATTTGTACCTTGAAGGGGGCAGTTCCTCCATTCGAAGAAGATGCATCGCCTGTTGGTAGCCACTGAAGGATTTGTGCGAAACTATCCATCATCTCGTTCCTCTGTTGTGTGAGGGATTCCTCAATCAACAGTTTGAAAGTATCTCCTGTCCCATCATATTTATTTTCTCCTTCCATGAGAGGTCTCTTGGGTGTGCGAGAGCTTCTGTCCTAAAGAAAAAACAAGCTCGAAACCCAACTGTTTGTACTCCAACCTCGTTGGGGACATGCATTAAGACAAAAAGGAGCAGACTGCTCTGATACCATTGATCCAGATTTTATGAGAAGAACGAAATGAATACAAATTATTAACAGGTTCTTAACACAAAATAACAGAGATACAGTAAAACTGGTTCTCTATTCAATAACGAAATAAGCTGAAATTGTAAAATGTAGCGGAAACAAGCTTGTTGGAATGGTGGTGGCTTATCTCTGAGAAGAGATGTGACAGATGCACGGATTCACAAGAATAAGAATACAATGAGGCTCTGAAGGAATTTTTACAATAAAAAAGAATGCCAAAAAACCTAGACATCCAACAACCTAACCCTAGGATATGAAGCGCCAAAAGTCACGTGGGTCCCGTTTGGGTAAGTTAGTACATCAACTTCCCAGTGTCGTAACTTTTGCATACAATCTTTGTTTTAGGCGAGTGATAGCTTGTTGGAAAGCTATCAGGAAGGAGATTCATTTTGGGGGATCAATAATGAATTTGAAAATCATTGAGGAGTTCGATCCTGAAAAACCTTTATTTGGACCCTCAAAATGGCCCCGTAAGTTAAAACTGCTAAAAATAGTAAATTGCCAAAATTGTCAGAAAATTGTTTTGAGCCAGTTGGAAAAGGTGGGTGGCCACCGATATCCATATGGATCAATACTCCCTCCTTAGGAATAAATGGTCTCCATTGTGTTGAGGTCTCCCATCAGATGAGGAAATTTCTACTGAATTTGGCCCCGGGTGAGCCACTTGCCTTGGTGCAGGAGTTGCCCTGCTTTGACGACTCGATAAAGTTGGATCCTTTGTTGTCAAGTGCCCTTGATATGTGTGTCCACAATATTATCATTGGATGATTATTTTATGCAGTCAGGGTTGAGATCTATTGGTGTCAGCTATTCTTCTACTTTTGAGGTGTCCAATAATGTGGGAAATAAGGGTGAAGGAGATCCACGTTGAACACTGGGTGTAGGCCAAGGAAGGGAAGAATGGTGAGCTCAAAAGAATTGTCCCCCATGGCCTTGGTGATAGTGTACGGCCCATAACGGAGTGGGAGAAGCTTCTGATGGGGTCCTGTAAGGAATTCTTTCTGCAAGTGAAACCAAACTTTGTCGCCCACCTGAAACTTATGTGGCACCCGATGTTGATCATGGTGTTGTTTGTACTTGTCATTGGAATTCTATAGGATATCTTGAACCTGTTGGTGGATGTGTTGCATCCACTCAATGAACTGGGTGTCTTTGTCAGCTTTAGTTGGAGTAGGAGATGGGTCAAGTGCAACATCTATGGGACCCAATGGTTGGAATCCCAATCCCACCTGAAAGGGGTTGTGGTTGGTTGACCTATGCAAGGCTCGGTTGTAGTTATGTTGGACATAGGGAAGGCTCTCATCCCATGTGCGAGGGTGCTTTGAATTATACATGCGAAGGATATGCACAATCCTTCAATTTACAACCTTGGTTTGGCCATCTATCTAGGGGTGGAAGGTCGTGGATTTGATGAGTTTGGTGTCCAGCAGTGACCAGAGTCTTGACCAGAATGTGCTGAGAAATCGACTATCCCAATCTAAGACAATGGTTTATGGGATTCCAAAATGTACCCAGACTCATTCAAAGAAGAGCTTGGCAGTGGCCTCTATTGTGATTCTCTTCTTGCAGGCAACCAAAATCGCCATCTTAGAAAAGCAATCAACAACCACAAAATCACAGTCATTTCCCCGCTTGGTGGATGGGAGGCCCAACATGTAGTCCATTGAGATGGATTCCCATGGCCTTCCAGGAATAGGAAGAGGGGTGTACAGACCTTGTTTCTTATTGTTCGGTTTGGAAATAGTGTAGGCAGTGTAGAACCTGATATACTCGTTGACCTCCTGTCGAAGTTTTGGCCAGTAGAAGTGTTACTATAGCATTGCCACTATCTTTTCGATGTCAAAGTGTCTTGCCACCCGACTGTAGTGGGATTCCTAGATCAACTTCCCTCACTCATTTGATGGAACACAGATATGGCCCAGATGACACAACAACCCATCCTGAAGATGAAAATTATCGACAACTACGTTTGCACCCAACACTTGGTAGGTGGTGGCGAAGTCAAGGTTTGTCTCATAGAGTTGGGGCCATCCAGATCTCTCATGGACGCAAGATTCTAGCACCATGGTGAGTGTCACGACTGAAGTTCTGTTGAGGCAATTAGCGACGCGCTTGGTGCTTCATGTTTTATACTTGATGTTGAGGTGGAATTTCTACAAGTATGTGGACCACTTTTCATGGCAGTCATTCTGCAATTTTCCCTATGTTTTCATGAACTACAGTGGCTTATGATCAGTGTGGATGATTATCTCCTTCCCAAGAATGTAATGTATCCACTGGAGGCAAGCTTGTACAATGGAGTACATTTCCTTGTCGTAAGTAGGGTACTTACGGATAGTATCTGACAGTGTCTCACTATGATAGGCCACGAGGTGGCCATGATGAGTGAGAACGGTGCCTACAACATAGTTCGAAGCATATGTCTCAATTTCAAAGGGATGATGCAGGTCTGGTAGTGAAAGTACTGGGCCTGAGCACAAGCACTGCTTCAAATTATTGAACGCTTGTTGTTGGGACCAACCCCACGCAAATTTTTCCTTACCACCACCATTGTTTATTTGGTTGAGGGCCAATGCAATATGAGAGAATCCCAACACAAACCTGCAGTAGAAATTGGCAAGGCCCAAGAAGCTCTGAAGCTCAATGAGTGTTGTTGGGGCTAGCTAGTCACGGATGAATTTCATCTTGGTTGGATCCACACGTATGTCATGCTGATCAATGATGTATCCCAGGTAATGGACCTTGTCCATGCCGAAGGAGAATTTTTCCAAGTTGGCATATAGCTTGTGCTGCCGCAGGGTGTGCAAAACCTACTGAATATGCTACAAGTGTTCAGCCCAAGTTTTGTTGTAAATTAGAATGTTATCTAGATACACCACTACAAAAGTATTGGTGAATGGTCACAGGATATTGTCCATCATCCTCATGAAAGTGGCTGGAGCATTTTTCAAACCAAAGGGCATGAAAAACCATTCAAAAAGGCCTTCCTTTGACTTGAAGGTGGTCTTCCATATATCTGTCTATTCTATTGGGACCTGGTGGTAGCCAGAATTCAAATCAATCTTACTGAAGTATTTGGCCCCCGTGAGTTGATCAAGGAGGTCGTCGATTCGAGGAATCGGGTACCGGTTTCTGACTGTGATTTTATTCAGAGCCCGGTAATAAATACAGATTTGCCAGGTTCCATATTTCTTTTGTACCAACACGATTGGGCTTCCACAAGGTGATGAGCTAGGATGGATGTGCCCCTTGTGGAGTATTTCTTGGATATGTCTCTTGATCTCCTCATTCTCTAACAAAGAGTAGCGATAGACTGGCCCATTGGGAAGCATTGCGTCGTGGGTCAGATCGATGGGGTGCTTGACCTAGCAGTGTAGAGGTACCCCTATAGGTGAGGAGAAGATATCTGAGTATTCTTCCATGACCTTATCTACTTGCTTTTGTTGTGTGGAGAGGTCGGTCACAGAGAACCTGGATGTGACTGTGATCTTTCTCTTATTTTGAGAGAAAATCATGAACAAGACAAAATTCCTCGTCTAAGAGATGACCTTCCTACATTGCTTAGTAGATATCAATGAAATAACACTAGGTGGAACTGCCTCGAGTATCCTGTACAATTTCCTGTTCAAAGTAATAATAACACTACGAGGCCTAGACTCATATACAACATGATGTTTCCATAAATAAGGTTGGCCCAAAAGAACATCACAAACTTCGAGAGGAGCAACATCACATAATACCTTATCTTTGAAGGGCTTGATGTTGTACGACAGTCGACACTATTGGTTGACACGAAGATTGCTTCCTTGGAGGAGGCATCCAATGGAGTAGGGTTGTGGGTGTGGTGTTGTTGGCAGGGTGAACCGCTTGATGGCCTCTGCTGAGATGAGGTTCTTCTGGCTACCGCTATCAATGATGAAGTGCAGCGGGGTTCCTTTTACCCACATATTTGAATGGAAGAGGCGCTCTCCTTCTTCTGGCTCGTCTAGTTCGCTAGGCTGGAGCTTGGTGGTAGAAATGGTGGCACTGGGTTCCACATCAATGATCCGTCTTCCCCTTTCTGGTTCTGGCTCAGAGTCAGAATCCACATCTACTTCAAAATCTTTCACTTCAGCCACCAACAACTTCTTTGAGCGACAGTCAACAGTGTTATGCCAAGGGCTCTTATGGAAGTTACACCACTTCTTGGTATCTTTCTTTGTCTTTTCGGTGTCCTTCTTTTCTTGTGTCTTGGACTGGTTGTCCTGATACTATCCATCTTTTCTCTTTCCTTTGTTCTATGGGTTGGGGCCACCCTTTCTCGGATTTTGTTGTGAGGGGTTCCCAGGCCCAAATTGTCGTGTCTTTTGTTTGAGCTTCTGCTCGATTTTGACGGCATATCGGTAGGCCGCCGCGCCCAAGGATGAGATGACCATAAATTCCATTTCAGCCTAGATGTATCTATGCAGAGCACCGTGATACTTGAGCACCAGATGTCACTCTGAATCTTTGATTCCCATCTTGGTGCACAAGGTATGGAAGATATTTTTGAAATCGGGCACTGCTTGGTCTCTTTCTTGTCGCAGTGTGGTCCATTTGGTATATAGGTCATCATAACTTCCGACAGGGTAGTATTGTTCCTTAATAGCATCCTTGAAGGATTCCTAGGTGATTGTGACTGAAAAATAATGAGGTTTACTTTGTTTCCTTTTGCTCACAGAAAGTTTCGCACCAATCTTTGACATGGGGAACAACTTTGAGGAGTGCAAAAGTAATCTTTTCTCTATTCAAAAATTTATGGACAGAAAAATACCCTTCTAGTAGATTCAACCACTTGTGTACATCATCTGTGTCTATCTGACCTTCAAATATAGGAATATCAAATTTTATTTCTACCTTGAAGGGGGCGACGCCTTTGTTCGAAGAAGATGTGTCGCCTGTTGGTAGTTGCCGAAGGATTTGCGCGAAACTATCCATCATCTCATTCCTTTGTTGCGTGAGGGATTCCTCAATCAACAGTTTGAAAGGATGTCCTGTCCCATCATATTTATTTTCTCCTGCCATGAGAGGTCGCTTGGGCGTGCGAGAGCTTTTGTCCTCAAGAGAAACAAGCTCAAGACTCGACTCTTTGTACTCCGACCTCGTTGGGGACATGCATTAAGATGAAAAAGAGAAGACCGCTCTGATACCACTGATCTAGATTTTATGAGAAGAATGAAATGAATTCATATTATTAACAGGTGATTAACACAAAATAACAGAGATACAGTAAAAATGGTTTTCCATTCAATAACGAAATAAGTTGAAACTGTAAAATGCAGCGGAAACAAGCTTGATGGAATGGTGGTGGATTATCTCTGAGAAGAGATGTGATGCATGTGAGCATTCACAAGAAGAAGATTAAAATGAGGCTCTGAAGGCCTTTTTATAATAAACAATAATTCAAAAAAACCTAGACATCCAAAAACCTAACCCTAGGAGATGAAGTGCCAAAAGTCATGTGGGCCTCGTTTGGGTAAGTTAGTACATCAACTTCCCGGGGTCATAGCTTTTGCATACAATCTTCGTTTTAGGCATGTGATAGCCCGTTGGAAAGGTATCAGTGAGGAGATTAATTTTTGGGTATCAATAATTCATTTGTATATAATTAAGGATATCGATCCCTAAAAACCTTCATTTAGGCCCTCAAAATGGCCCTGGAAGTTAAAACTGCTAAAAATAGTAAATTGCCAAAATTGTCAGAAAATTGTTTTGAGCCAGTTGGAAAAGGTGGGTTGCCATCGATATCCATCTGGATCAATGCACTACATACTTTTAAAATCATTATAGTCAACATAGGTATGATGAAAAGTGGAAACACATGTTAAAATGTGAAACTTCAAATGTGGAGTATCATTGCAAAACTCATAAGTTTTCTATTCAAATGGGTGGTTGTGATGTAGTTATGAGGGAAGAATGGTTTTCCACTTTGGTTTTTGTTACCATGGATTTAAATGATTATAAATTAGATTCACTAAGTATATCCATGCATATATCCTCAAAGGGATTGAATCTAGATCCTCCATAATTATCATCTCTCACCATATGGATAGTCTATTGAAAAATGGCCACTCATGAATTATTTTCCAATTCAATTTCATCCAAGTAATGGACAACCCCACATAGAAAATTCACCATGATTTGTAGTTCGTCTTGGCAAAACATCAACGGGTCTTTGAAGCACCTCACGTCTTATGCACCTCACATGGTGAGCATGATCATGGTATTCCCTTGATTCCAAGTAGTCAACCATCGAATGTGAACCTTACTGACACCATTTTTCCCAAAAGAATGAAATTGAAAATATTATTTAGGAATGGTTGGAGGTAGCTATCATTCATCCTATGACTATCCATTACTCATTATTGGTGGTCATCATATTGAAGAAATAATACAATTGGTGCATGTGTCCCATTTTTTGTGCTCTCAATAAGTTAACTATCAAAGACACATTTTCCACTCAGTTATTAATGATCTCCTAGATGATCTCTGTTATCACCCCATAAATTATGGGACTCAAATGATGACTTGGATATTATCTGTATCTAGTGATTTTGTTGACAAATGATGTTTCATTCTTCAAATAATTTGTAAAAATAAAAAGAAAAAAGAGAAAGAAAAAGAAAAAGAAAAAAGAGGGCATAAAAGAATTGAAAAGAAAATCCCCATGCAATAATAGTAACTTGGCCATACCTTTCAAGCATGGCCAAGTTCTTTTTAAATTTAATGTTTCTAGGTTAGTGAATAAATCTGACCAGACTGTCTAATCCTGGTCAGATATCCCTTAGGTAGAGTAATTTCTTAACCCAACAGTTTAATCTGGGTTAATTGTCCTAGGAAGATAGGTTAGCATGTAGGTCAGTTGCTTTATTGTTCAAAGTCCATTAAAACCAGCTTGAAATCAAGATTACACCATGTTCCAAATGCTTAAAAAATAGTCGTTCAAAGTCCCATGGTGGTGTTCCTTTGTAAAATTGAAGAAAAAACCCATGAAATGGCTTTTATCCTAAGTTTTCCCCAAAGTGCATACGTCATTCGCTCTTGATCTATGTTTCTTGCACTTATCAACGGTCCCGATCACGGTGGTAATATCTACGGCTCACAATGCATTCCGGACCCCCCCCGAACATTCTGCTTTTAACCGGGGGGGGGGTCCGGAATTGGTAATAACATGGGCGCACATCTAGATGGCCCAGAATAGAGCACTTGAATCAACGGTCTACAATGGATTCCGGACCCCCCCATCCGTTCTTCTTTTAACCGAGGGGGGGGTCCGGAATGAGTATTAAGGAGCGCGCTAAGATCTGCGGCCAGGAAACAAGCGCGTAGATCAATGGATCAAAATGGATTTCGGACCCCCCCTGGTGTCCTGCCTTTAACTGAGGGGGGGGGGGTCCGGAATGGATTTTTCCCTTCGGCAGGCCTCTGGTCATACGTGGCGTCAGCCTATTGGTCCTCAAGTCACATCCCACACATGCTATCTGACGGCCCCGTCACTCATGGACGTCATCCTCCACTAAGTCCACTTGTCCCACTTGTTCCCGGGATCGTGTCTCATCCCATAACTGCTGTCAGTCCCCGCTGTCAGTCCTTTACCCTTTCCACTCATGACCAACCCCTTATGGTGACTTTCATTTCCCATCACCTCCAATCCCTAGCAGCCATGTCAACCATCTGTATGCTTTGGCCACCGTCACCTTCCATATCACCCCCAAGTGGCCCGTTGTCCATTAATAACTGGATAACATACCCGTTGTCATGCTGACCGTTTTCCCGCTTCCAACCGACCTAGTTTTAAATAAAATTATTGTTTTCCCTCTTCATTCACTATTCGTCCATCGCACCAAAAAATTTTACTCTTACGCCTCCATCACTTTTCCGCCACCTTCATCCACAGTCAGTCTACCCCACTAACATCGTGTTTATTGCAGGTACTGTTGCTGAAATGGTGTCAAAGCCAAGACAAGCGGAAGGAGAAGAGAACCCTTTTCTTCCTCCTCCTGTCGACCTGGAAAAAATCCCCTTGGTCGATAAATATCGATTGATCGCAGATACCATTTGTGACTTCGATTTTTCGGACCTCCAGTCGTGGTTATGAGAGGTGTTCTTGGACCAGAGCAACGAAATTGGACTCTGGGAGTCCAATTTGCCGATGTATCTTTTCCCCCAGATACATCACTTTCCTGAATTCGCACTGAAATGCCAAGCCCACTATATCCCTGACCAGAGGGCCATCGTCTCTTCATATGGAGACGTCCTCTTCTTCATCACTCCCGAAGACATTGACCAGATGATGCAAATTCCCCGTGCTGAATCTGCGTCCACTTTCAATTTATAAATCCTCACTGAGCTATATCAGAAAATGACCTTTCCTTAGAGAGCTCAGATATTCGAGCTTTTCCTTCCCACTTTCGCTCAATTCCCTTCCACAAATCCCCCTTACCCTTCATCCATGTTCTCCACCAAAGGAAACCAAATCATTTCTTCCCTTTGTGCCCTGCTTGGTTATTATTATGACCAATGGGTAGACGAGCCCATCCTGGGTTTTCTGTCCATTTTCTCAAACGATGAAAAACCCACAACGCAGTTCAATTACAACACCTTCTTGGCCGACAGTATTCACGAACAGTTTGTGAATTTTGGCACAGAGGGGATGTTCAGATATTCTTCTATATTGGCGTACATGTTCGTTTATTTTCAAGCCGATAAATTTAGTTTCTCCATGTAGAAGATGGACGTAGATGGAAGGCCCAAGCCAGTCACAGCATGGACTTCTCTTCTGAAGCATAACTCCACAGAGTATAGCTTCAAGATTTTCATTGATCTGTTCTATAACCCGGTGGTAAGCATGCTGTGCGGAAAGCCTGAGCCACGAATAAATGAAGAGGTCCAGAGAATTCTACATCTCTCGGACAATGAAAATATAGGAGACTGGTTCCTGTATCAGAATCACACTGAGATCAGAGTTTTCGGGTGCGAATTGGCACCCTACAAGCTGCCAAAATATGTATCGGTAAGAATTTTTGCATTAGAATATATTAGGCAGATAATGAATTCAGATGACATTCATTTTGTTTCTCTGAAGAAGAAGCAACAATTGAGAATCAAGGGGCAGATTGGTTCTTTCATCTGCAATAGTCGAGGCACAGGAGAAGAAGCAGATAGAATGTTGAAGGAGATGAAATTCTTTACGAGTTTCACCTGGCACTATGATCCATGCGGGATCATTTCGGAAATGAGGGTGAAAAATAAGAATGTCCCGTATGCTCATGAGTCCAAGCCAGAGATCGAGAAATTTGCAAATCAGATAGTATGGGTGCTTGACACTTTGATGGACGTGGAACAACAAGTTGAAGTGGAACAGCAGGTGCCCTCGACGAGTGTGACACCCACTACCACACCTTAGGTCCCCAAGGAGAAGAGGCCCCGACAGGAGTCGTCTCCCCCTGTAACAGAGTTATCATCAGAGGAGTTCCAAATGCACACCAAGAGGCCAAAGACAACTTCAACGCCTAGTGTGACAGTAGAACAAGAAGTCCCACCTACCACAATAGCTACCACAGGGGTCAAGCCGATCATTCCACCTTTTGGTTCGAGCCAACATAAGGAAATCACAACAGCAATACCGAAGAAATCCACCGATTCTCCCCTGGATACTCAGCAAAGAAAGACTGGGCCCAAGTTGGGCATTTTTGAAAAGTATGATTTGATCAAGAAGAAGAACTAGACCCTCACTAGCAGTACTTATGCCCAGTTTCAGAAGCAGTCATCCACAGCTCAGCATAGGCTTCTTTCGGCATTTGACACAGAAAAGGGTAGGATACACATGGATTACCTTCAAGCACATGTACTGGATCCCAAGGTGATCTCAGATTACAAAAGGGCCACCTTCGAATTCCAAGCGAAGGACGTGCATCCAACAGATCAGATGGATCTGCACAAACAAACAAGGGAGATGGTTTTTCACACATTGGCACACGCTTCAGCTTCTGCAGCAAAATTTCAGGTATCATTGAACAATGCTCAGACTCAACTCAAGCTGGATAAAATATCATCTTTCACAAAAGACAACATAATCAAGATGTCGGAAGAGCTGGTCCTCAAGATCGACTATGACCCTGCAAACGTCAAAGCAGCAGAAGAAATGATTAAGAAGAAAAATGCAGACATCGCATCCTTAAGAAAATAGCTGAAGCTCCCTCCCACAGAGGACTCACAGGCGAAGGAGATAGCAGAGAAAGAAGGTGAGAAGGATGAGATGCTAAAGTTTCTCATGGAGCAAAATGCTCAGCTCAAAGAGATGGAGGCGGAGATGGAAAGATTACTGAAAGAGAAAGAGCAGATGAAACCAATGGAAGTCATTCCATTGAGTGCTATTCCTATCTCAAGAGCAGGCACCGCAACAGTGACAACAATCCCCTCTGCAACACTAGTGTCACTACCAGAAGGAACAACAGACCTTGCCAAGTCCATGGAGAAAATGAACCTGCAAGAGACAAAAATCAGCAGGCTTAAGAAAGAAGTGGAGAACCTCCAAGAGCTCAAAACTTCCTTTCAGAAAAGTCTATCCAAAGAAAGTCAGGTAACAGAGCATCTCAGGAAGGAGTTACAACAGCTCCAAAATCAAACCATGGCAGAGAAGACTTTGGCTGAGGTCAAAGAGATTGTATGGACATAAATCACCAAGTCCATCAATGAAATCTGGCCAATGATCCAAATCATGTTTGAACAAAATGAGTTGCTCCAAAGGAGCAAACAAGCCATTAAGAAAATCAGAGTGGAGCTGGGAGACATGCCAGCACAACCAAATGAGATCATCAGGTTCCTGAATTCCAAGACCAGAGAGGAACTTGAAGAATTAAAAATCGAGGACAGAACAGAGACTATACTTGAGGTAAAAAGGGTTTTAACCAAGAGAAGTCTAATGCTTCATCTTGAGGAAAAGGTTCAATTCATGGATCAAGGAGTACAGAAGTTCTTCAATAAGATTGATGCTCTCCAAAAGAAAGGCCTACCTGGTCTGAACGTCATTAATGACAAACTAATGGCACTCCCTGATTACAAGAAGAGATTGGCTGAAGTGTCTAAGGATAGTTCCAAGTTTGCAGGGATACAAGGGAGCATCACAGGCAAATCATTCATGGATGCCCTGCAGTTGGATATTAGTATCCAACACGAGATTAGACATATATTCCTCATTAAGCGTACATTTTCTAAGTATACAGACATGGACGAAGTGTATCGGAGATTACTTAAAGTTGCAGTGCCAAGTCATCTCAGATGGGAAGAACTTTGTGATCTACTAGATTTGCAGACAAGCTGTCACCATCCAGTCACCTGTCCAGTCAGAAGAGGTTGCGAAGGCACCTCGCCAATGGCCTACCCCAGAAATTCTGCATGCAGTTGTACTGAGTCATCAAACCGTTTTTTATTAGTTAAAGTAGTTAGACTAAAAATAGAATGAGCACGTCCTGATCAGTTATGACAGGAACATTTGTAATTTGAATTATAAATAGTTCAACTCTCGAAGTATTGAGGGTTGTTGATTCTCACACCCTATCGCTATCAAATTGTACTATTTTTGAAGAGATCTTCCATTAATAAAGAGGAGGCACTTTTACAGGATTCTTGTGTATGTTCACTGGTGATGTTAATCTTCTAAGTTGAATGTTTTCCTTTCTCTGTTATCATTTTGTTTTCTGGAACTAATCTTTAAGAGTAACATAATGTTGCAGGATTTATCTTTGATACCCTGTTTCCGATTCTAAATATTTTAGTGTTTATCCTCTGATATCTTCGATTAAGAAATTCTTAACTGCTTGTTAGTTGAAGTTATCTTTCTTGTATTTTCTTCTGTCCATCATTTAAATTACTAAAAGATCCAGTGAGTATATTATCTCGCCCTGTGAAAGTCTTCTTTGGCGTTTCTGGTTGTTTCTCATACTTAATTAAATACAGATCCCATAGCCCAATGGAGGTGTAGACTGTCTCAACCAATTTACAAAATCTTTGACTGCAAAACCCACAGTTTCTTTACCTAGCCTAATATCTGAATTAAAAACAAAGCTAAATCATATAGAGAGATCCCTCTCTGAAGCTAGAAAGGCTAGATCCCAACTTTAAAAGCGGTTGGATAAAGTTACCTTTGTAGATTTCTTCTGTTTCAACCTCTAGGAAATTTACCAAGTGCTAACATAATGGCGACCATACTGGGGAAGAATTAAAATTTGACATTTTCGCGTATTCTTTCCCCCAAAATAACGTTTGATTATAAGAAGAAAGTAATGTTAGAGGTTGATCAAACTTTGTACATATTATTTTCATACTCACAAAATTAAAAAATATATACATAAAAACAAAAAACAGTTCTGGCTTCCAAGAAAGTTCACACTCGGTCTCATCCCAACCTAGAAGTCTCAGTAGTGATAGATAACCCCAAACATTTGCTTAGGCGAAAGGCCTCGGCTGCAGGCTTAGGGAGTCATACTGCCCTGCATAAGGCTCCTTCCTTTTCAGGAGAACCAGGTATCTCTCAAAACCTTGATCTTGATCCCTTTCCACAACGAAACCTAGTTAGAACGCGGTCCAAAACTTTTGTGTCTAGACTCATCTTTGACCCAACTGTGTTGCAACCCCGAACCCTCGAATTCTTGTCTCCCATGACTAAACTACAAATCACTACCTCAGTACCACCCAGTCCATCCTCTTCCTCGTCTTCAGTCGCTACCTCTCCGACCATCCAGGTTGTCGTTCCACCTCCTCCACCCATCATGGAAGCTCGATATGCTCCTTTGGTGTTGGCTGCGCCACTACATGCCATGCCCCAAGATTACCAAACAAGACTTCCAAATTTCAATACAACCAGGCCTTTAAATGCCCAACAACATGTGGATAAAATGAATGATTATTTCGACCTGCAAGAAGTTGACGAGGCTGACGTTCAAATGCGACTGTTTGCTCAGAGTCTGACAGGAGACGTCAAGAAATGGTTCAAATCTTTACCTGCCGCCTCAGTTCCTGACCTTGTTGCGTTCCAAAGAAGTTTTCTTGACAGATGGGAGGTAAAGAAAAACCCTCTCCAAATACTGTCAGAATACGAGAATATAAAGAGAAATCAAGGTGAGACGGTACAAGATTATTGCACCCGTTTTAACAACCTTTACAATGCCATCCCGATTGAAATCAAACCTCCACAAGGTTTGGCATTGATTAAATTCCCTGATGGATTTGATGCTGACATGTCTTACCAATTAAGAGAAAGAAATGTTTCCACCCTAGAAGACATGCAGAAAAGTGCTATTAGTGTGGAGGCCAATCTGTTGGCAAAAAGGGCCCGTCAGAGGTCAGAGAGGAGAGTCACGATCAAAGAAGAACCTTCCACGTCAAACAATGATTCCAAATGGGATTCTGTAGTTAGAAATCTGGAACTATTACTGGAAAGAGTGAATGTATCAGATATAAATCCTCCGAGAGACAACACACCTGCACCTCCGATTCAGAATCCAAATTTTAGGAGAAATCCTCCTCAGATCAGACAAAGAGATCCTCAGGATCAAAGATATCAAAGGGATCAGAGAGGTCCGGATCATCCGATTAGACCTCCCCTGCAAGAAAACTACGCTGATGAAGGGGGAGAAATGATTGAAGAGCTGGAAGACACACACATTAACCTCATGGGAATTCATGACAATGAGGCTATTTTCCTCACCCAGGAAGAGCAGGAACTCTTTTTGATAAATCAAACAAAGGTAAGTGAAGAAGCTGAAGATGCGGAACAACAGGCCTTTGAGAATGCTATTCTGGAAGTACACCGACAGTACAATCTGCATAGCAAGAAGGCAGAAGGGAGTTCGAAGACAGAAGGGACTTATTCTAAGAAGACGACCGAAACACAGAAGACAGTCAAAACCAAGAAAACCCCTGAAACTTCTACTGAAAAGACTCCTGAAAAGACTCTTGAGAAGACTACTGCCGATAATATTTCTAAGAAGAGTAAAGCCGATGCTCTTTTGAAGAAAAACATCACCATTCTGAAAAGACCATCACAACCGGATGCTTCACATGTTAACCCGCTGAGTACTTCTGAGCCGAAGAACATGGCGGATAAATAAGAACTGATGAGCCAAGGCAGAGCTCTTACACCCTTTAGCCTTGAAGGGGAATTGGTAAAAATAAAAATTCCCATCCCACTTACAAAGTTGATGACCAGAGACGGGTATCGTTCACAGGTAATAAAAGCACTGGCCATTGAACCTGACATAGGCACCAAGGCCTTGACTATTGGATCAGTGGCTCATTCAGACACTGTGAACCTTATTGACGATCATCCCGAACTTCTCTTCGGACCTGAAGTAGACGGTCGAGATGATACCGGTGATGTAACTCCTTTTTACATCAGTTTAAACATACAGGACTTGATACTGCACAACGCTATGCTGGATTTAGGTGCCTCACATAATTTGATGCCTAAAGCAGTAATGGAAAAACTGGGATTGGAGGTCACCAGACCATACAAGGATTTACACTCATTCGACTCCAGTAAATTCAAATGTATCGGTTTGATCAAGGACCTATGCATCACCCTGGTTCAGATCCCTTCAAAAAGCATGGTAATGGACGTGGTGGTTGCAGACATCCCGCCTAAGTATGGAATGTTGCTATCCCGGTCTTGGGGAGCTAAGTTGAAAGGCACCCTGCATCTGGATATGTCTTATGCCACTATCCTAGTGTTTGGGCAACAGAGGAGGTTGTATAGAGAAACATTGATGAAGTACATGGTCAGTAGTCAAGATAAACCGCACAACTACCCCCTTTACTCTACCCATTCAGATTTAGATTCATTCATCTTGTACAATGATGGTGATACGGAAGAACAAGATACTCAGTTGATGGAAGATGTATCTAGTCAAGATGAAGGTCCATAGAACGGTGAGGTAGCAAAAATGAAAAATGTGATCACTGAAGAATTCCCCGTCGATTTCTGGAGTATGGATTTTGATGGAGTTGTGAGTAAAGAAGGAGCAGGAGCTGGGGTCTGGCTGCATAATAATTGAAACAGGTATTCAGAAAATCATTCCTACAAATTAAATTTCCAGTGTACCAACAATGTTGCCGAGTATGAAGCTTTAATGCTTGGTCTGAAGCTGTTGAAAAAAGTTGGTGCTAAGCAGATAATGGTAAGGGGTGACTCTGAATTAATAATCAAACAAATTAAAGGGGAGTACGCTGCTAAACATCCACGTCTTAGAGCCTACAGGAATGTTGTTCTTGATGCTTTGAAGTGTTTTAATGAGGTTGACTTGCAGGTAATGCCGAGAGGACAGAATATTCTGGCCGATGGATTGGCCACGTCAGCAGCCTCCTGCAAGATTCCTTTCTGCCAAACTCGCCCATATACTGTGGAGGTGAAATGCAGACCGAAGGTTCCCGATAATATCAGGTACTGGCAAGTGTTTGGAAATGATGATCAGATAGAGGATTTTCTGCAATGCAAGAACGATTTTGAATGTACAAATATAGATTTAGAAAATGAAGACGAGAATGTAAATAGTTCCAAGTTTGAAATAGATAGTGTGAATACTGTAGATACAGTAGATACAGTAGATTCAAGAGAGTTAGGGGATGACGAAATGGATGCCCATGTTTTACAATTGAAAAGCAATGTTTTACCTAGAGGGCTTGTCCCTTTAGAAGATCTGTTTGACAGTAACGATGTAGCTAAGAAACCAAAAATAGAATCCCATGGACAAGAGGTATAGGACTGCAATATAGGAACTGAGGAAAAACTTAGGATGGTCAAACTGTCCAAATCAATATCCCCAGAACAAAAGCTTAAATACATTGAGCTATTCAAAGAATATTCCGACGTTTTTGCCTGGGGCTATGAATATTTGAAAGCCTATGATACCAGCATCATACAACACAGAATTCCCATAAAGGAAGACCAAAAACCATTTAGACAGAAACTTAGGAGGATAAATCCCAAGTTGCTCCCTCTAATAGAAAAAAAAATCAAGAAGATGTATGATGCCAAGATCATAGTCCCGCTACGTTTCTCTAAGTGGGTTTCTAATTTAGTCCCTACACGGAAGAAGATCGGGGAAATCAGGCTCTGTATTGATTTCCGAAATCTGAACAAAGTATCCCTAAAAGATAATTACCCATTATCGAAAATGGACCACCTCCTGCAAAGAGTGGTCGGGTCCAGTAGGATATCTCTGTTAGATGGTTTCTCAGGTTACAACCAGGTCCTAGTTCACCCGGACGATCAAGATAAAACCGCTTTTACCACACCATGGGGCACTTTCATGTACGTGAAGATGCCTTTTGGTCTGATGAATGAAGGAGCCACGTTTCAGAGGGCCATGGATATCGCCTTCGTGGAAGAATCTGGTAAGTTTATTGTCGTTTACTTAGATGATGTGACTGTGTTTTCCAAATCTGATGATGAACACCTGCGACACCTTAGACGAGTTTTTGAGAAATGTAGAAGGTTTGGGATTTCGTTAAATCCTAAAAAGTGTCTCTTTGGGTTAGAAGAAGGTAAACTACTGGGACACATCATCTCTAAAGATGGAATCAGAATAGACCCCAGTAGAATCGAGGCCATACTAAAGTTAGAACATCCAAGAAACCTCAAAGAACTACAGTCTTTTATCGGGAAAATTAACTTTCTATGAAGATTCATTCCCAATATGGCCGAACTCCTTCGAAACATTACAAACATGATTAAAAAGGACGTAAAAATAAAATGGGACTCTAAGTCTAGACAATCCTTCGAACAAGTCAAACGAGCACTCACAGAAGCCCCAGTTTTGATCAGTCCTGATTTCACTAAAGATTTTTATCTTTTTTCTTTCGCTTCTGAACATACTATAGCAGCGGTGTTAGTGCAGAAGAATAGTGAAGGGTATGAACATCCCATAGCCTTCTTCAACAAATCTCTAAGAGATGATGCCCTGAACTACAATATCATGGAGAAGCAATCCTTTGCTTTGGTAAAAGCTATAAAAGACTTCAGGGTCTACATTCTCCATTCCCACATCATAGCTTATGTTCCGAACGCGGTAGTAAAGGATATTCTAACACAGGACAACCCTGATGGAAGAAGGGGAAAATGGATTGCTGTAATTTTAGAATACGATATAGAGATTAAGCCCACAAAACTAATCAAAGGCCAAGGCCTTGCTAAATTAATGGCTGAATCTAATTTCCAGGCTCTTGACATTAATTTTCTAGATGTTGCAGATGAACAGGGTGAGATGGAAACTCCAAACGTTAGAGAGGTATTTCTAAACTCTCCATGTTATGTAGACCTTATATTCGTTTTACAAAATTTACAAGCTCCCCCTAGTTTAACTATGACTAAAGCTAGATTTTTAAAGTTGAAAGCTTTGAAATTCTGTATTCTAGAAGGAAATTTGTATTGGAAAGATCCTGCAGGCATTCTTTTAAATTGTTTACTAAAAGATGAAGTTGATAAAGTGTTGCAGGAGTTTCATGCAGGAGAATGTGGTGGCCATTTAAACTGGAAGGTCACAGCCAACAAAATACTCAGAGCTGGATTTTACTGGCCCACCCTGTTCGCAGAAGTGCATCAGAAGGTAACAGCATGCCACCAGTGTCAACTGTTTGAAATCAAAAGGAAACTCCTTCCTTTACCTCTGAAACCTATATCAGTTGAGGCCCCTTTCCAGTAATGGGGGCTCGATTTCATTGGAGAAATTCGCCCTCCTTCTTCAGGCCAACACAGGTGGATTCTCACAACCACCGATTATTTCACCAAGTGGATCGAGGCAGTACCAAGCAGGCAAGCCACTGACTCTGTTATTATCAAATTTCTCGAAAATAATATTTTGTCTCGTTTTGGTTGTCCTAGAAAGATCATAACTGACAATGCAGCTGCCTTTCGGTCGGAGAAACTCATAGATTTCTGCAACCGGTACCACATTGGTTTGGGGCATTCCACAACCTACTACCCTCAGGGGAATGGGTTGGCGGAGTCTTCAAACAAAACTTTGGTAAATATCATCAAGAAAACATTGCAAAAAAACAAAAAATCATGGCACGATAAGTTGGTATTTTCTTTATGGGCAGATAGACTAACCACCAAAAGGTCAATTGGTATGTCACCTTACCAGCTGGTCTATGGTACAGAGGCAGTTTTCCCTACTTCTCTAGGAGTCCCTGTTATGAAATTACTTCAAGAGGTGCAAGCTGAGCCAAACGATTCACAGAGAAGAATCAACCAGGTGATCCATTTGCAACAGACTAGAGAAGAAGTGTTCAACAAAACACAGGTCGTCCAAGAAAACATCAAGAAAATCTTTGACAAACGAACCAAGGAGGATGATTTCGAGCTGGGAGATCTGGTGTTGAGGTGGGATGCCAGGAATGAAGACAAGGGAAAGCATGGGAAATTTGACCATCTGTGGACAGGGCCATATATGATCCAAGCTTTCAAAGGAAACAATGCCTTTTTGTTAAACAATGCTGATGGGTCAGATCTTCCAGGAGCACTAGTGAATGGCAGGATGTTGAAACATTATGTACCACCAAAGTAGAAGATTTGAGTTTTTCACTCTCCACTGTACATACCATTTTAATTTTCATTTATTACTTGCATTTTTTTGAGTGTGGAACATTAGTCAGGTGATTGAAGCCCGAAGAGAAGGCCCTAAGCTGCTGATCACTGTTTTTCCATTTTTGAGAATAAAACCAATGAAGGCTACTAGACAGATTTGTTCAGAATGACAGGAACCAGGATTCTTGGCACTTAACAGGGCAAGTACCATCCCC